>JAHZNE010007742.1:0-27915 GCA_027744055.1 Callyntrura sp. NNG-2020 | reverse complement strand
TGTTTTTAACTGCATATTTAGCTGCATATTTTTCGATTTTTTAGTGCATAATTGCATACATATTTTGTTATTTTCGCTACATATAATTCTAAAGCCTACTTATTACATTATTAAAGTAACAGCAACTCAGCTTTTCCATTCATTACGACTACCTGTCTTTTGACTTTCGGTTCATCATCTGAGGTAATAAACCCTTCAATTAAATTTGCAGGAGTATCTAAATTGCATACACACATTTGCCATTGCGGAAATCAAACATACTAAAAAAATAATGACGTGCCACCATCATCACCAGCTCTACTAGGGAACCATTACTGTTTTATATATACGTAAAATGTATTTGAAATGAACATAATTAAAAATTTCACAAAGTAATACATAATAACAAGTTACACCAATAATTTATTTGGTGAATTTCTCTTTACGAACATACATGTGGGTACACTTTACAATGTGTCGTATTAATGTTTGCTTGCCAGAGTCTTTCCAACTGAAGTTAAATGCTTACTAACCAATTTTTACAGTAGTATGATGGAAGTAAAAACCACAGATCATAAAAGTAGATGGGTGAACGGGTGAAGAGAAGATTTCTTTAGAACAGAGAAGTCTTTTTCTATTCATTAAATATTGGACGTGAACACAAGATAAAAAACATAAGTTGTGAGTTTGAATAGCAGCAGGTAGCAATTAACAGCAACAGGGTACACTGACGCCAATAACATCATCCCTCTCACCATTTTAATTACATTGTTGGCCATTAATTTTGTTGAAGTATGAATTAAAGCGGATTGATCATTAGAGAAAAAATTGCACTACAGCTACCGTCACTGTCAATTTTCAATGCGATTGTTTATCGTAGTCTTACAAAATGTATTATTATTTTAAACTGGGTTCAATGAAGGATTCCACAAGAGTAATCGCTTAAAAATGTGTATCTACGTGCATTAAGATCATGCTCCGTTGCGAGAGTTTTTATTCTTCTCTTCTTGTTCACTCAATTAAAAAGGAAATGCGGTAATTGAATGAAACGTTTTTATTCAAACGGTTCCTTCTGCATTTAGCACTTCTGTGTCCGTGATGCATTATGTCGTTCTTAACGCATTCGTTTAGAAGTTAAAGCTTATCAAATGCCGAAAAGACGGCAATACGAAACTCAAAATAGCCTATCGTTATTTTCGTAATGTGGGTCTTACAAATCGTGCCTTTTTGTTATTACTTTCAATAGATAAGTTTCTCACAAAATTGCACTACTACTACTACTAAACGTGAGCATCGTGAGGAGGGCAATTTATACCTGTGGAGTTCAGCTTGTGTGTCAATCTGTACTGCAACGGCTTGCCATGCATGAGCAACCGAGCCCGTGGCTGTCATCAAAAGTAAAATTATTATCAGGCCGATCTACACAGGGAAATAACTACTTTTATTTATACATATTTTCAAATAAAAGCGATGATGATAAGCCATAATGATATGACATGCATCCACTCATTTCATTGGTGGGAGTTGTAATGGATGCCTACACCGCAAAACAAAAACATCAAAGAGGAAACTATCATTCCCATTCATGATAAAATTTATTTGCTAAATGATACATATTATGTTTCACCTTTTCTTTTTTGATTCTTGCCAAATGCATACTGAATTTCAATTGTTGTACCGTCTGTACTTCTGAGCAAATTTTAGATTGTACGAAAATGGTAAAAAAAAGTCTTCATTTTTATTGAATGAGCTTGCGTGTATTTAAAGGAATGGTAAGAATCAAATCTATATAAAAAGCATGAGTTGGTGTTGACTATGAAGAAATGTTCTTCTTTGTACCTGCATAGTAGTAATAATGTGCATGTATGCCGTTATGTGTGAATGTGTGTATTATCATTATCATCAGTATTTGCCTCGTCTGCTTATAGCCGTGAATTTTATCATTATTGTCCCAATCCCAACAAATCGTCAAAACGGTCAGTGTGAGACATAATTTGCTCAAGCCTGCTGCAACCCCAGTGAGTTCGTTAGGTGCATGTAAACCTATTAAATGGCCCGTGAGACATTTGTGCAATTTAGGGATTGGATGATGCGCACAGCAATAGACTTAATTTCTTTCATGTGTAATCACAAATTAATAGTTTGCCACATGCAAAGCCATGTAAACATCAAATCTACGTACGCATGTCACATGCTCTGTCTGGCCTTATATTTTTGTATGGCGAATATGCTTACTGCAAAAATTATTATGTACAAAAGGGCTTGTTGGAGAAGTAAATGATCATTCACACTTTTTAAAGTACATTGCATTTTACCTTGTGGCATACCTGTAAAAAGGTGATAATAAAAACTACTAAACACTCTGATGACTGAATTTAAAATCGTCCAGAGACACAGGTGACAATTTAATGCAACCGTGTAATACGTAATTTTACACCTTCCTTCCTTTGAATGAAGCATAATGACAGATGAAAACAGCGATACGTATAGACGTATCGATGCGCGTGTACATAGTGTTAGCATACAACTTAAATAATAACCGTGTTCTTGAAACTGAAACAACACACCAGCAAAGATTATCTGTATTGCACATCTACAAAATGTAATTTGCCTCTATACACACATACGACTCATGGACGCTGCTTGACGGTCAATCTTAAAAAGGTATATGCGATTCGGGAGAAAGCTACATTCTTCCTTATTTCCCATTGTTTTAACAACGTAAGCGCAATGAGTAATCTTTGTTAGCTCCGGAGGAAAGTAACAATAATTCAGTATCTTTTCTACATCATACCAGAATATAAAACAGCGATTTTCACATATATTTACTTAGTGACTTTAAAGGGTTTTCGACTTGTTAGGTATTGAGACATTTTGTGGTTTTTTTGCGAAGGAGGAGCAAGTGTTCTGTTATTTCATTGAAAAATAAAATGAATGTGACTCAGAGGAGTCCGCCATCGTGACAACAAACTGTCCAAGATCCTGTGATAGCGTCTGGTATCACTACCGTTTTCTCTTCTTTTTTACAGCCATAGGACAGACATCCGCATCCCAACAATATGCTTCGACAAGCTGTTAATCACATTTGCGTGATATTGTTCCGGTACACATAAAACGTGCTTTAAAACTTATGAATAACAGACAACACATATTTATTGCCCTGTCACTCAATTTGAAACCTGCAAATCGTGGAGCAATTGAAGGTAAATAAAAACAAGTTGATAAAATAATATTAGCCACACGCTCGCAAAATTTGTCTATGAAGGAAATGCAATTGTACCTTGTACCATGGTTGTAGTTAATTAACCCAGATTTGAATTATAGCTAACGTTTATCATAATGAAGAGTGCGACCAAGTTCAAAGTTATTCTTGCAGCACCTCTGCTGTGAACCTCATTAATAGTCATTGTATCGTAGTTATTGTGTAGATCCATTCTGACATCAAATACCGTATTCATTGAGGCAAATATACTCATGACTTTTTCAAATCAGCGTATACAAGCCCAAAATACTTGTCTAATTTGAGTTTAAATCATCTACTCTTTGTGTGTTTATAGCGGTTAAGGTATCTTTAAAAACCTTAGGTTTTAGATGTATCAGTGTTCAAGTGCACAATGGAAAATTGAAAAGAACTTTCTGTTTGACTAGGCGGACGAGCGACGCAGAGACAGACTGCCGAAGGTAACAACCTGTCATTTAAAAAGATAATTTCTTTTTTATGCGTGTCGTGTGTGCGACTATCCGTGGTAATAAAGTTGGCGAAGTGCTGCCATATGCCTACTTCTACGATTTCATCCTACCTAAATAGATACAAAATTTGCACGTTTGTACTCCATAGGTACGTCATGTAGGTATGTACATTTGACGTATCTACAATATGTTAGATGTGGTCGTGAGTCCCTTAACCATTTCGACAGCAACAGTACAAGTCGCCATCACTTTGACATTTCATATTTCATCGTTAAACGCTATACTAGTATTATTCACCAGTATTTTTACAAAATATAAGGTGATGCTTCAAGCGAAAAGCTGAAAAGTCAAAAACTCAAAGACCACATCTACAGGCCACAAAATGTCCTTGCCGTGATCAGTTTTGCTTTTTAGTTGGACAGGGATAAACGAATTCGAAAACGATTCGCATTCCTCAAAATCAGTTAGGCAATGCTGCAACCATGTTGCTTTTCATTATTCATCATTTTCTGCCAGTGTGCTTGCTTATTAACATGAACCTGCTTTACTTTGTCGATACAATAATGAAAAAGCGATTAGTAGGATATATATATGCCATGCAATACCATGCAGAATGCATACAACTACATATATGTACCAGAGCCCTCTAAAATGATTACTGTCATTATCATTATGCGCATGCATATGTCAAATTATTGTTCGATGCAAACTCGCATTTACTTACAATTTGCCTACTGGGATGTATACCCACTCTGTTTTCATTTTATGCGTAACCGTAATTATAACAATAACCAATGAGTACCTGAATTTATTACACTTGACTTCTGTTTTGCCTATGCCATACCTACGGCGCTTACTACGCAATGAAAAAAGTAACCTTGTCGTAGGACTTCGTATCTGAGTAAATTTTATCTGCAATATCTATAACGCACAGTGGCTAGAAAAATAAATAGGTGCTTATATACAATATGTGCATAGGTACACATATTAAACGAGTAAATCAAGTAGAAAGTAGTGGTTTCAGCAAGGGTGCCTGACTAAAATTTACGAAACTTTCAATTGCATCAGTACACATATGTGTTACGTGGATTGTTGTAATGTCAGCGCAAAGATACCAATACATTTTAATGTCGAGACTGCAGAGACTTGCCTCCTTACAATTAGTGTGCTAGGTAGAGTAGAAGTGGAGTTCAAGAACGATCGTGCTCCCCATTTTAATAAGTAATTTTGAGTAATATTTGTATCTACTGTGCTGTGGCATAATATGTTCTTAAACAATGTACAAAGGATCCTAAATAAAGGATGATACCAGCCAATACGAAACAATTACCAGCATAATTAATTAAATGTGGTACATAGTATAATCTATATAAGGTACATGTTTTTGCAGATAAAAAATGTTTAGATCCCTGCCACGTTAACATGTTAACAATGAACTGTCGTAAATTCCAAAGCTAATCTTTCTTTCCATTTGGTTAAATTCCTCACCACGAAACTTTACTGCTTTCAGATTTCGTCTTTAAAGAAGTCGAAGAGCCCTTGCCATTGAAATATGAAATGCATTTTACAAAGGGCAAATACCATATCTACCTTGCACATACCAAAATACAATATACAAATAGCCATAGTAGATTATAATATTAAAATGTTGCTGTATAAACCTGTGCTTGACTGCAACGAAAGACTCAAATGTTGACATAAAGAACAGTGACATGGCAAATCCTGGTAGGAGCGATGATAGATGAGACAAGCTTACAAGTTATATGAATCAAAATATGGAGCATTGTTCAACAAATAGGATGTCGATGATGAATTGTTAATATATCCTTTTCGATCTAGAAGAATGCATTTGCTAAGACAGATAATTTTTTATTTGCCGTTCATTTCATAATAGATACAAGCGGCATCCGCCATCGCGCATCGATTGATTTATCAATAGGTTTCAATAATTCAAAAATTCTGCACGGTAATATTGCAAAGCCTACTGTGTTCGTACACAGAATAATTTAACTTTCCATGTTGACACTTTGTATAAATTTACCCTCTCAGATAGCTAGGTGATTGGAAAATCGTAAAAGTATCTCTGGTTGGTGCTATTCACACTGGGTAAAAAAAATTGTCGCCTTTTTAGGATGTGTGTACTTCAAGAAAGTATATATACAATTTATAAATACGCCTCCTGTTTACTGAACTCGAATGCTGTAACTTTCCAAAATTGCCATTGATATCACTGTTCAGCAGTCAGTAGCCTTTGTGGTGGTGTGGTCACACAGGAAGAGTGTAAGGTAATTTTATAAGCTTGTTATTTATACAATACACCACATCAGCACGATTTTCTTATTCAAATCACAATCTTCAGGAACCAAGAATAAATAATGCATAAAATGGCAAATGAATGAATGCCAAAAATGAAGTAAATTAAACAGGAATGGGAAAAACAAACAGTTCATGGCATGACTCTCTGGGCAAAAAAAACAATCTTTTACAGGATGTTAGACTGCAGTAAATTTGTTAAAATAACAAGACATATCACAGCATCACAGCTACCGCACTGTTGCGTTGCTTTATTTGCTGATGTTGTTGCTGACTGTAATTGCAATCACGAAAAAATCGTTTATTTGTTTATTGCACCTTCGTATTCTCTTGTACAACTAGTGCACTCTTTTTTTCTGTATCAGTAGTACGCGCAAACATTTTCGTGGTATGGCTCGATTTCTCCCAATTAAAGTTCATGTGTAATGTGCTCTGTGCACCATGATTTGCTAAAAATGATTATATTTTTATGCCACAGCAGTGTGTGTTGAATCAGGAACTCTATGAATGAAACTAGATCTGTGCGTCTTGCTCCACAATAAAAAAAATGTACTACTGCATATTAAATCCTAATTACAAATTAGTGTATCACGTTGTGCCGTGCCTCCTTGTTTTCCTTAACGAATAAATGCCTCATTTAAGTTCTTTTTAAAAAGCTACGATTACTACACACACATTCAGCAAGAGACTTGCAGACTGATGTAATTGCATCTTCCATGCACGTTTGCATGTGGTGTGGTATATTGTTTGTGAGTACGCACACATTATAGATATATATGCCTTCTTTAAGCTACATATATATAACAGCAAATAACTTCGTTGATTCACCCACTTAACCAGCATCACCTCTGTTGCTTCCCTTCTCCCAACCACCACCGCCACCAATATTATATTCGTGATAATTACTTTGTTAACTTTGGAAAAATTATCATTTGACGACGTGCCATACGCTGTTCATTTTACAAATTCGTGTTTCATCGACTCCTATTTATACCACGCATTATTAAAAGGTTCGCATTTTTCAGTTAGTTATCATCAGGCAGACATATGAGAGAGTGTTTATTTCTTAAAGGAAACTCTACGGCTTTTTTTTTACCGATGATGATCGCAGTTGATATGGTCATAGCAGTAATCATCTTGAAATCTTCATGAAGATATACAGCAAATAGGTACACAAACACCCTAGCTGTCTCCTTTTTCCTTTTCATTATATAGCGGAAGGAAAAGAGAAATCGTCTTTAGCTAGCTTGATAATGTATGCACATCCACACACATACCCACAGACACAAAAACCTCTGCTATTTACTTGCTGTGTAGCACTCTTCTGGCTTCTTTTGCAATTGCAATATAACAAAAAAAGTTTTGAGTCAATAGCCATTTCTCGATCTTATCTAAAAAACCAAGTTAAGTTGAGTTTGCTCAGTAACGAAGAGAATGAATTCCACTCTTGACTGCATTCGCTAACAGCATTATAACTTACATGGGTTCTGTGTGTGTGGTGAGACTTTGAATCTGAATGCCGTTTTTTGAAACGCTATTTTTAAAATCAGGCATAACAATAGGATTCTGTGTGTAGTCTAGTATACGCAAGCTCACGATTTGTGAGCTGCTGACAAGTAAAACTATTTGATAGATAGAACCTATCCCCAGCAGCTCTGCAATTGCAATATATACTAGTATTTCATGGAGAATGCCATATGTAGTAGTGTGTGACTGTTATGTATATCCTCACAAGGTTGAGAGTTTGAAAATTGAAGACCTTAGCATTACACTCCAAATACACTTTTATCAGCGAGAGTTTTGGCTCTTGCCCGAGAGTAATTTTTTTATAATTTGTAAAAACAATTGAATACACCATGTCATCGGCAATTACTTGTGGTTGGCGCAAGTCCTTCCATCGTGCTCAGATCTTTACAGTCCCATAAATTTTCTCAACTTGTACACTATAAAATTTACAGTTTATTTATATTTCTGCTCTAAGAAAATATTCTAGCATACCAACAACTATAATATAATTAGTACATTACAACTTCCCTTGAAGGGCCCCACCAATGCATTTTACTTGTCAGCGCTGTGGTAATAATGCGTGAAGCAGAGATTTATTACTACGCCACTAGCTGCGCTTTGAAATTGATGTGATTTTGGCCACCTCCTCTGACAGTGGTTGGTGATAGCAGCGCAGTAATGGGTAATAAACATTTTAATTTAAAGACCGCCAACGACCGGTACATATAGTACGTGTATAGGGAACAAATCACAGGTAATACCTACATAACTAAGTTTTTTACCTATTATTTGAATGGGTTGAGAAAAGAAATGCTTTGCTTGCTGATTGATGAAGATGATTAGTTGTGTGTATGTGGCTAACTCTCATGTAGTGCTATGCTGCGTTCATGAAAGGTAGTCATAATCATAACAATAAAACTGAAGGTATTTAAGAAACTCTCTTCTCTGTCGAGCAATAAAGCACCTTCTCCGGTCCTTCTTGTTAAGAATGAAAATCAAACTTAAATGTTAATGAAGGTAAAAAAAGTTTAAGCGGCAATTTACATATCGCACCACTGTCACTGTCATGTCATACACTCATAGTACACCATGGTGGAACCGTCGTGACTTAAAACTATAATCTAGCTGTATTTCAAAATGAAAGATATGGCATCATAAAAGAGAGGAGCTACACACCTAATATTTCCTTTTCCGTATGTACTTTTTGGCTATTGCATTTTTTACAAGATATAATTTTCAGGAATCAGGAAGTCATTAAATTTCAGTGTGGCAGTGCGTGTGATCAGACGATTGAGATACTCTTCG
The DNA here is from genome assembly GCA_027744055.1 of Callyntrura sp. NNG-2020. Taxonomy (NCBI): domain Eukaryota; kingdom Metazoa; phylum Arthropoda; class Collembola; order Entomobryomorpha; family Paronellidae; genus Callyntrura; species Callyntrura sp. NNG-2020. The sequence goes on along the minus strand of JAHZNE010007742.1, from coordinate 19,122 downwards.
CTGTCAAGAAGCAAAATACGACATTGTAATCCACTTTTTCTTGCAATTTGACGTGACAGCTGGGAAAAGTGCAATTTGATCCTTCACTTGAGATTATAGATGAGACGTGATATGTGCACACTACTAACGAAATGAAAATGAGTACACGCCAAACCATGCATACGCATACTGTAATACAATATACTAAATACACATAGTGTTTACTTTAGGTAAAGTTATATTACTTAAGCGTGGTGATGTTTCCAAAAGAAATGAAAATAACAAATCTTTGAAATATAATACTCCTCTCCTTTCTGGGTTGATTCTATTATTAAAACAGAATGTTTTATGCCTGAACATGTCAAAACAAATAGAAAAAGAACAATATGTGCTTGTACACACTTTCTTCTTCTTGAGTAAGCAGTCTACTTTATGAGTTTGTTTACACGCACATGGATTTTCAGCGTAGTACTCCTCTCATGAATCCATACATTGGTTATTTATTCATGAACTGTTACTGGAAGTTAAATTGGCTGCATGCCATTTCGACGGCCTGGGTGGGGTTAATGTCACCGTACACGAAAGAAAAACAATATTTACTTTTAGTTCTGTCGCATAAAATGGCTCTTAAGTTTTTGAGAAAGATACATAAATAATTTTAGTTAAGAGATTTACTGACTTTTTATTAAAATTCAGAACGTTCAAATGGGCTTACTTAACGGAAAATGATTTTAAATATTACGTAATTCTTGCTACGATGATGCAGTGGAAACAGCGACGCGGCGACCGTTTTATCTGCATCGACAACATCATAATCTACAAACATGAAAGTATTCTTTCAGCTTATCATCATCGTGTACTTTATCTACAAGATATGTATACCTATATGCAACATCAACACATACAATTAGATACTCAAGTGCATAGGTACAATATCGTAATCTGGCATGACCAACATCGCTGAAGATGTCTATGGGGGATGCCGTATTAACACTGCACTGCACCTGCGCATTTTAATGAAAATACGAGTCTGTTGACGCATTTTGTTAAATATATTATTACTTTATAGCTCATGCTCAATTTACGTACTTCTTTTACCAACGGCTATGTCACTCGATCATGTCTTGTCCTCCCAACATCAAAATCCAATCCCTTCTCCAACATATTGGGATTTACATCGCATTAAAAGTGGAATCTATTTATTATCAATCTTACTGAAAAACAGGACCACCTTGCTCTCCATTCTTTGCCCACTACACTACTATCGTTTATTGTGCAATATCTGTACAAGGCGATTCAATATTTTTTGTACCTGAAACATAAAATGAAAAAGTGCAGCATAGCACGACGTCTACTACTGTGCCTTCTGTTTTTTGTGCTCTAGACTAGGGCAAAGTATCTCCAAAAAACAGCTATTTATCATGGAATGAGCAAAAGGCCTTTCATTTTCCAGAATTTCGTCATATCTACTGTATATGTACACCACATCATTATATTCTCCTTAAAAAGCCACTTGTTTGGTAGGTGTATGTGTGATACTTCGTGTTATTTTTATTATGCCCAATAATCTGATTTTTTTACAATTTTCCGAGATACGAAAATGGTCCAAACTAAATTACATTATCATTACAACTATCACAATGTATAATTTCTATACATATTTTTGTTGCTTTGTCCAAATGACATACAACTAGTAAGGGACATGGACATGAACACGCACTGCGCATTGTATTTTTTTCTGTCGTCCGTCAGGTACCATCAACAAATATGGTGCGTGTTAAAGTGCATAAAATATATATCAACAAAATTATAATATTGTATATGATGCTCTTTATCAAAAGTATTTTCACTTCTCTGACATCTTTTAATTTTCTCATTTCAATCATCATCCGTCTATTATATGGCAGCCAACATTCAACATAGAGTCACATAAAATTTAACGTACGAGAGTCTTTCAAGAATTTTGACGTTAATAATTGACATTATTTATTCACCCCCACCACATTTTCATAACCATTACATCCGTTGTTCTTGAAGTTAGCCTCCTATGTGCCCTGTGAGCTATTATGCAATGGCATGTTTTAAAAATGACTTGGTTTTCATCTTGAATAGAATTTACTTACAACGATAAATTTATGCTGAGAGTCTGCGAGCTTCGCCGTTTGTTACACCTGCACCTTGTTATAATGGTATGGAATGGTGAATGTGAATGCGTACCACCACGACGATTCGATTCAACTTGTACACTTGCACTTGACTCTTGAATTTCACAAAAGGAGATGATTATATTTGTAAAGTTAAAAATTACAAACTATCGCTTACTTTATCACTTTAAAAACGTACCCAATCAACGCAAACTCATGACCAAAAATGCTGACGGCCAATAACATGCAATAAATAACCACCCTTTAAAGATAGTTGTTATGTTCATGTTGTTTAAGTTTTTTTAAAAGTGAGTCGACGACTAATGGAATTGCATTCAAAATTATCAACAACTTTAAAAGAAAAATGAAATTCGAGTGCCGTAATTTTTTACACCCAGTCTGTGCGCTTTTTAATCAACCAGTAGTAGTGTTGAAAACGGCAGCTTTTAAAGAATCTACATAACACTACATAAAATTTCTCAAAAAGGATGTTTGATTTTCGATTTCATAATTATGTTTGCCAAACAAGAGCTGACTGCGTACAGTAAAGTTACATGATCAAAAATGATAGCCATAAACAGAAAAAACCAAATAAATCCATGATCAACTCAATGTTGTAGATCGTTTTCATGATTACTGCATAAACTTTCATTATGGCAATTGAGTAAAATACATGTGGCTGACATAATGTCTCTCTGGTCTATTTAATACACCTGTATATATTCAAAGAATAAATAAATTTACAAAAAGATTAGTATTACCTTTCTTGCAGCACGGCTGCCAAATCCTTGCAAAAGTCTCCACCCTGTTTGACAACTCGCCGGAGTTCCTCAAACTCATTCTGGCCCTGTAATAGCAACAATAATAAGCAAAAAATGATCAATGATAAAATATCAAACAATTTGACGCACGTTGCCATTATTCGTACCTCCATATTATATTTAATAATAGCCAAGTTCAAAAGAATAAGAACGAAATATTAGTTCGAGAGTTCTATTATAGGAGAGGAGGTGACTGACAGACAACCGACACATGTTTCTGTGTGTGTCCAATCTAAACTCCAATAGTTAACCAGTATAAATATGCGTAAGGCAATTTTAGCAAAACATTATTAGGCATTTTAACAAAGACGTACACCATGAAACTGATTTCTATGATAGGTTTATCTATGGTCAAAGGACGCAAATCATCGTAAATGAAATTCCCTGTGGAAATCCAAAATGGCGAAAGTTAGTCATGAAAAATAAATCACAACCTATTTTGTGAAAGAGATAATGATAATGTTAAAGAACATTTTTTTAAATGTCGTGTTTGAATCCATAAGTATACATGTATGAATAGAATGAATGTAGGTGTATGCTTACAGAAATGCATATTTAATAATAAATCTGTAAACTGTAGAATGCACTTTTTGCAATTATTATTTTTAAAATAATCTGTACAACGTTTTTCGTCGAATCCATTTTGAGTGAATGAGTGAGTACTTTTCAATGATTTTCATTTTCGCGTACAACCCTGACACAAGTAGGAATATGAAGATATATTTATAGCTTTGTTGGATTCTTGGTTGTATTGCTTTACATGACACATCGTTAAAACTTGAAAATATCGACTGACTGAAAACAGACTAGTAGATGAACATTCAAGATTACATCTGCTTCATAGGACAACGTTGAAGGTAATGAGGTGAAAAAGTTAAATAAATGAAGTTATATAAAAATGTATTTTTTGCTCCTAAATCTACTGTATCATGCCACATGCCACAAAAAGTACATGATTAGCTAACGTGAACAGGAAAATATAAATTCTCTGATTGCCATTGTCATTATTATAAAGGCTAAACCGTAACATCTGAAAAACGATAGATATATGCAATCGATTCTTGGGCAATACGCATGACTTTTTTTAAACGTAAAATGTTCCGTTACCTGAAGGTCAATGCCGATTGCACAAGCAACAGTAATTTTTCTTGCCTAACGCCATGTCTTCAAAAAATGAACAAGTAATAAAAAGAAACAAGTGTTTGTGCCCACACAAAGTGTATTGTTATTGATAACTTTGCATATACAAATTGTACTAGCCCATTTGTTTGTTTGTACTATGATCAATGGTATTAGATCAAGAAGTATAATAATAATCAAGATCTAACGCTATTCTAAATTGTCATATTTGTAGTGTTGCGGGCCCTTTAACAATCATTTTCCAATACTTGAATCTTAAAAAACATTCCCAAAGAACCAAAACGTGTGCGTATGTAATTTATTAGCAAGAACAGCCAGTAGAATGTGGCCAATGCTTTCAGCCTAGTAATTTACCGACAACGTGGAATGCCAAAAGTACATCTTCAAGTTCAGCCTAGAAAACCCTTGATTTGACGTGTACCTATTGTTTCAAATGTGCCAAAATATATTGGCACCACTTGCACGCAAGAGATATGCCCCATGCACCCAAGTTGTCGTTTGCCGCCGCAATCCACGCTATGCATAATTGAACCTTGATTGGCATTTTTATTGGAATTGTAGTCTGTCGTAGCACGTTATATCACTTCTTTTGCTGATTTTGTAGAGCCTAATATACACGCCCAAAAACTCGACCAGAAAGCAAAAAAACGAGCTCAAGCCAAAACAAAACATGCACCTCTTTCCCCTCCATTATATCAATCACTTTACGGCAGTCAAACTCAATGCTCATCATCATTGTACTAACTAACTTCAGCTTACATCGCCTGCGTTGCATGTTGCTACGAATTTAGTACCTACTCACAACTTAACATTGACCATATTTACGTGAAGCGCCCCATCACACAAGTGTCGTCAGAATCTAAAATAAAATAAAAAATAATCCGGCCCGGCCCAACCCCAGACTTTATACTATCAAATTAAAATTAACTTTCTGCGGTTTCCTTATTCTAATCTTAATCCCTTTCTTTCACGTGTCTGCTATGCTAGCAGCTGCCATCCAAAAGTGTCACAACATGATCATCATCAATAATCCCAACACATCAGGGGTAAAGTGTTAACATTCTCATTTTTGATAAATGATCCGTCGTCAGTCAATATTCAAAAAGTTGTATAACGAACGACCAGTAAATAATGAGATTCGTTTTATTAGCCTTCTTGCTACACCTAATCCAACGCAGGCTTCATTTGCGCTATATTTTACTTGACTAATTTGAAGTAAAATCTCCGTGTTTGCTTTCACACTCTGCGTTTTGCAAGCGTCTGCGGTGTTTATTTTGCAGTAACAAGTACTTTTCAGCCAAGTCCGTCCCGTCGTGTCCTAAAATCCAACTTAACTTATAACTACATACACACATATATTTTGCACTATTTTCGCTCAAGCTGTTCCAATTTTCATGTTATAATTTTAGAGAAGTGTGTTAACACGTCATCTTCTCATTGTATATACCTATCTCCCAGTTTTTTCTCAACAAACTTGGCAAACCCCACTTTCCCATCAATCTAGACAGTTGCAGTGCCACTGCTGTCACTACTGCAACAGTTTATTTTTCAAAATGATGTCACATAACAAATCTTTGTGTTCAATCATCTTCTTAAACGGTGTTGACCAAAATGCGACGGTGTATCAGAAAATAAAGTTTAATCTTCATCAAGGAAAAAATCCAATCACACCACCTACCAACCACATATCATAACTTAGGAATTTACAAAGTGTACCAAGCAGGTTATTCAGCAATTACTTTTAATAGTGAAGATTTTATTTTAACAAGGCAGGGAAAGAGGAGAGGGTGAGAGACACAGAATGAAAGTAGCTCGGTAGAAATGTTATGTAGGTAGACTACAAGACAAGTAGTTGTATCGAATTATGTAGTTGAAATGAATGATGACAGCACCAGAAAATTGTTGAATAGCTGGCTATATTGCTTTATAGGAACGACATCCACCTTTCCTTATTGTTATTCTGACGAAACCCTTGCTTCACGGCGATCACAGAAAGAGCTGCAACACATGGTACTGCTTTTTCTAAAGCAATTCCAACAAGCAACAAATCCAACTTAATCAGGTTTTTGTTAGCATGTTGTCAGTCTCAGTCTGTCACTTTGTAAGTATTTTCAGTATCTTTTTTACTTCAGTAATATTTACGTGCACCTCTTTTTAAAACATTGAATATAGCACGCCAATGCATTAACGTCTGTGATCATTATGCATGTGTTTTCCCATGTTAGATTAAAAACAGCAAAACCCCCAAAACAAAGCAACAATCATTTTTGGCATTTCAATGCGAAACCGTATTGGCTATTGATAATATTGATATTACAAAACTTCTTGCATTGCTACAAAGTGCATACCCGGCATAATAAGTATCATTATATTTTTTATTATGACTTTATACTTTATTGCTCTCCCCATCATCTTCCAACCATGTGTATAAGGGTTCAATCTAAATAAATATTCGTCTTCTATCTATTTTGCAAGGGTATTAATATAAAATACGAGATATCTTGATAGTCGTAGTGTGGCTTATAATATTCTCGTTGTCAAATATGCCACAGAGGGCTCAAGAAGATGCAGATCTTAAAACCACTCTCGGCATCTGCAACTCTGCTGGCATATTGGACTTATCATTAATAAATTGTAACAGGTTTTTTATGATTTTACAATTCCTAGAAGAACCAGCATAATAAAAAGGGTGACATGCGTCGTATAGATAAAAACGCGGCGAAACCCTTGGTTCTTACAGTAACACAGGTTGATAATGGCGGACTTACAGAAGAACACAGAGATACGGAATAAGGATGTACATACAAATGATAAAATAGAATTACCAACAATTGCGGAATCGGCGACATAACCCCATTTTCCTGATTTTGCTGTTGATTAGACTTACTGGGCTTCGGAAAGCATTCAAGAAGTCTGTTCCTGGTACTATCACTCATTGCCGCGCTATATTTCTTTCGTGAATCCATGTATTTTTTTCTGTTTCGCGTTTTACTACAATTACAACTGCTTTCTTGCTTACTAAAATTTATACGTATACACACAACGAACACACTTTTTAAAAAGGCATAAAATCAGTCAGGCCTGTCAATTCAACCAACAATACACGTGTTCACGGAGGCGATAGATACGGGTCAGGTCGTGGCAGAGAAAAAAAGTACAGTTATTTTTCACTTTGTTCCTTGTGATTGATTACAATCTAACTTTATAATAAACAATGTTTAGGGATTTTAAAGCCCTGCAGTGTTTATTTGCATAAGGCTTTTACCATCTGATGGTACCCATCATATCATATCATCACAACTTAAAGACACGTTTGAAACTTTCAATACAAATCGTATATATCTACATAAAAGTCAAGGTCCTTTCAAGTTCCTCCTGATATTACTTCTTCTATCAGATCAAGGTTATCCTATTGCCAGCTAACCAGTCACCGTGTCTTTGAACAAAAAATGTGCCAACATTGTTACACGTTGAAGTTGAAGAGTACGTCAGTACGTGCAAGTAGTTGTTGTACGCGAAGAAGCGATAATTATTTTGCAGGATTAATAAAAACAGGAAAAATTGGGAAATGAGTTGGGACTGCTTGTTGTTGTCTGCTGCTTCACCCAGACTTGAGTAAAAAGGTTTCAAGAATGCTACTACCGTTTTTATGATGATACTGGGTACATTACCATTATCAAAGGTCGTGATCCTAAACCTCCTCCTACTGATGATGATGACGGCGCTGTTTTACTACAACAACTGTTACTAGCTAGCCGCGGTCCAACAGCGTACATTTTGGCCATGATTTCGCAGCTTGTAATTTTTCATCTCTCGCACAACAACACCTTGATTATTTTTCTTTAAGAACTCTGACGTTGCTCTATTTGGTGGTACAAAAAGTTATATTAAATTTTGAAAGTAAATAGTACGGCGAATGTGTATTATATTCAAATCACTTCCTAAATATTCATATTATTCATGTGTAGGATAAAAATACGTGCCAGAGGGAAGTGAATAAGTATTTCAGACTGCGCGTATCTCCTACGTAGCCCACATAAAGAAGATGCGCCATGTACGTAACTAACATCGCTTTATCGCTTTATTGTCTCTTCTGGTAGTGGTCATAGATTTCGAAAGAAAAGGAGCAAGTTAAGGTGTGCTCTTTTCATGAAATAACGCTTTTTCATTCACAAAACGCCTCGAGCATATGCATAATCATTTTTTTATCGTTAAAGCATGTGCCGGCGGAGCTGCTACAAAACAACGCAGCATTCTCTGGCAGTAGAGGTGACCAATATTTATGTTGGTGCCAAAAATGTTAAATCCATTAATTGATTAATATGCAACGTCGCGTGCGACATATTTTCAATTTTTTCTAGTACAGAAGAAGGTAACGAATGATATATCGGATATCGGATCACATTACATACGTCGAAGACATCGTTTTTCTACTGTTATTCTAATCGTTTATCAGAACAAAGAACGACTACAAACAAAGAGATAAGTAATATAAAAATCTTCATAATGTTTCATTTTCAGGCAATAATCTTAATGTTGAATGTAGTTAGTATTTTCTAAACACTTTTTATACGCAATATATAGAAACGACATCTCAGCTTTAAAACAAAGAAAAGAGATCAAATGAAATGCACAATAATTTTCTTCTTGTGATGAAGTGAAGGCTAAAGTTAATTTTTCGTGCGCAGTTATTTGAAATCATAATACAATGAGACACGTGCGGACCACCGTCGATGGTGAAAACCTATAATACTTGAACCTATGATAATTCATTAAACCTCGTTGACTTGAACTTTTATAATTTAACAGTCGTGTTTATGTTTATAGACTAATTACTATGCAGAAATTGTTTGATAAAAATAACAGCATATGCTTGTTTCTTCTTCTAATGCTTCCCTTGTCGTGCAATCAGTATACCATATTAAAAGTTAATATATTTTATATTAAAATGACATCGCAAATTGTTAAACATTATAATGATCGTAAACGCATTACCCTCCGCCAGATGTTTTAATTACTTGGATCTGACCGCTATTATAACCCACTAAAAAGTTTCTAAACAATTAATGTCGTCCTTGCTTCTTAAAGTGTACTTTGCAATACAGTCATGAAAGCTTTCATATTTTGGTCGGAGGATCCTTTTGTAAAAAGCACAAGTGCACAAATATAATTTTTTTGTGCTATATCGTCTTCAATTTACCAAACGAATAAACACGTGCATACCTAGACATGCCATGCCTCGGCATCATCGACTGCACTTTAAATATACGCTATAAAAGGTTTAATAAAAAACGCACACAACAATCAGTTTTTACAAGAAATACAAAGTGACGATGAACGAGAGTAAATATACCTATGTATACCTACTAGTTGTAGATCTAGACTAAAAGAACGGAATGAAACATGGGAAAAAGTATGGAGTGCAGGAGCAACAAAACGTAAACAGACACGAGAACACGATGTAACTGTAACATCATTTTTCATTAGTGCATAACAAGAAGTAAGTAACAAGTAACATCGTTCGAAAATCCAAGAACACAGCGGAGAAAAGATCATTTTTTTTCTTCGACTGGGTACATGGTGCATATATAATGTTTATACTAACGTTAACAAATTTCATCAGCGTGTTATTTCAGCCGGCCTTAAATGCAGTATAAATGCATACAGTCGACAGTCGCTACAAAATACAAACGAGAGCGCATATCAATGAAAGTTCAAGATGTGCGTAAAAGAAGAAATAGGCCGATGATTGAAGGAATGTTTCAAGTTTTTAGATGATTACACCATTTTATGCATTTTAAAATCAAAGGATCGGCAAAAAATGTTCGAAGCAGGATGCTACTATAATATAATTATTTCAACCAAATTTATAACTATTATAATAGAAAAAAAGACAACAGAAGCCATGCCATGTGGAAATGTTAGTTTAACTATATACAAGATTCTATAATTGACGTTGTGGTGCTGATTGATATCATTTAACAAAATAAATTACTTAAACTTTTGTCTGGAAAAATATCTTTGCAGCTGCTGTGCAGCTGCAGTTAAATGATTGCAAATAAAAAAAAAGGATTAAAACGGTGGTTGGAAAGTGGTAAACATGTTTAGTTAGTATAAGTTTTAGTTTTACCTGTGTTGATTTTATTCTCCTTAATGTGACTTTCCTTTCTCGAGACATGATGAGTATAATGATGGTTATTAGAATAAACTGTCACTTAACCACTTTTTAAGATCCTCTATTTCCAGCAGCGATTTTTATTTCCCTTGCCAGTTGATGTTTTTGTGGCTTCTCCAACAAAACTTGACAGATTCACTGGTACACAAAGTTTCTCCAAGTCATGATCAGTTAGGCAGTGACGTGTGATGGTGTCACTAATAATGACTTATTTGTCACGACGCGACGTACAAATACCATATATCTTAATCACTTAAGACGTTACGCTTTCATTTACTTTGCGGCAAATTTCTTGCAACTATTCAAGCCAAGACGCAGTTTTGAAAACCAAAATCACAGTCAATAGCAAACATTTCCTGGGTACCCACTGCCGAGTTCCGATGTAGGCAAACGGGAAAACAATTATTTTTCTAATTGAGCCGATCTATCTCTGAATCTTAAACAAAAAAAGGAACAAAGTAACAATATGCGATTTTATTAATGCCATCCTCATCACCACATTTTATGACACGACTAATGCATTCGCAGTTCTTCGATTTTCATTAGGCTAAATGTCTCAGAGTTGTCAGTGTTGCCAAACATCAAATTTAATTTTTAATGGACTTTATTTTACCGCAGACAAACCAAGTGATGATGACCAATACAATAATGAGGATACGAATTATTACTATGTGTTGCGATACAGTACGCAACTATCATCTCTACTAATGCAATATAAACTAAATATGAACCTTCCTTGTCAATTGCACTACTCCACATTGAAGAGTAGTGCTAGGTTATAAATTAAACAGGAAGAGGAAATTTACAATCAGAGTGAACGTTGATGAGTTTCAAATTCAGTGAAGTACGCACAATCCATCCACAACAGAATCGAAGAGTACCTCTCAAAAAGGGTTCACAAAAAAATCTGAAAATGCCTCACGTACACGCTGTAATGTAACGATTCATTACAGATCTTTCACGCGATGCGGAATAAAAAGAGATGCTGAATGTAAACTACAACTCCGCGTTTCGTACTCGCACGCAATAAATATATGCAGCAGGACTAATAAAAGTACAGATAGAAAATTGACAATCATCATCACAGCAAAAATAACCAATGAATACAGTTCACGTTTGTTTGCTTCCTATTGTTGTCAACTTCAAAGCAATAAAACTGTAGCGACAACAATGACACAACCAGTCTGTCAAGAGTTTAAGGCCAAACGGATGACAACAAATCAGGATGGGCTCATATACATATTATTACACTTTATCAACTACAGAAGTGTGAATGCAGTCACTACAGTACTGTACATACTGTGTAAAAGTAACTTCTTTTTTTTATCTAACTGGGACCTCATAGATCCCACTAAACCGCCTCTTTAGACAAACACATCAACTATAAAATACTGATTTACTGGTCAACCACAAATCACAGTATCAATAAATATAAACATATAAACTATTGAAACTGGCATGAATATTAACACACATGGCGATATACTGTTGTTTAAACGTTTATAATCAGGATACGCTATTCCATCAGCTAAAGCCTGACACTAAAATAATTTCTCTTTGTTGGTTTGAATATAGGAGAAAAACCTCGAAATAATGAAACTGCGTTCAAGTGTCTTTTATTGTTCATCCGTTTGGGCGAATGAAATGAAATGACCAGATTTCTACTTACATTGCATGATGACATGTCAACTACTTTATTGGTCACGATTCGCGAAAAACGATTTGAAAGGAAAATTCGTGTTATGTCGTATTGGTCGTTTGTGAGAGCAACTCCCCGCATAACGAAATTGGAGCAGTGCCTAAACTTAGTCATACCAAACACGAAATAACAATAAAATCCGCTGAGCACAGGTTTTACTTTTGTTTAAATGTGTAATTAGAAGTTGCACTGTCATTATAAAGGTTTCAGTTGTAAATCAAGCGTGCTTTTTATCATTATGACTGCTACAGCGTCATTAGGAGAAAACAAGGATAGGTAACTGTGCTACCCACAAGTTTCACTGAAGACCCCATTCCACGAAATCTAAACTATGAACAGAAACTAGTCAAATTTTAAATTTTTAATCGCATTATGAGTATGACTCAGGGACCACGATGATGATAAAAAGTTCATTAACGAACTGTTATTCAATGTACGTTTACACATACATGATCATGTTTGTATATAGACATATCTTAATTTTGGTAATAATAGCTACATGCTTTTATATTTTTAAATACTAATACTAACCAACACTTTGGTCTTTTGGCGTTTAAAAAAAAATCTCAATTTCTAGTGCATAGCTACTAGACTCTCCCCTCCTGATTGCTCTACACATCACAACATGGTTAGGTGGAAATGACAGTTTCTTTAATCTCTACATATCCACCTACCGCTGTATACCCTAATCCTCTTTTACAGATTCCCCCGCTTTTGCTGTATAATAATAATAACTGGCCTGCCACTTTTAACTGACACTACATTACCAACAAAAAAAATCAAAAAGAGGATCATTTCAGCCTAGATTTTTCCTTATTTAGGATCCGTTGTCTTCATCATCTTCACCAAGTTTTGCAGGTGTATCTTTTACCGTCACCGGTCATATTGATCATAATAAAATATCAGGTTGTTGTGCCTTTCCATATAAGTTTATTTTGCTGACGTTCTTGTTCGTCTCTACAAAACTGCTTGTGCAAAATGTCTTGCTATTTTCCTCGTAGGTCTTCTTTGTTCCCCTTTTCAAACATTTTTTGCACATCTTGTGTGTGTGGGCTGCTGCATTGCTGTTTTTATTATTAATGAATAAAGAACGGTGACGGTGATACAAGTTGAAATAAATAGGATTGCCTTTCCATTTAGAACATTTCATTCTTGGCGTAATTTTTGTTGACCTTACATATTATTGAACCCGTTCTTCTACCTACTTGCTTCTATCTGTATACACTGCATGCATAATACGTTACGCGAACTGTTTAACACGTACGTATCCATATCTTACGGTAATGATAACCTGTAACGGTAAGTTCATGCTGTGACGCCTGAGCAGTTTATTTTTATAATTACGTGTCATCTAATTTATCTCATACATTTTTGGTCGTCAGTAAACACCGTCATGAACTCATCTGCTACGGAGAAACGAGATAATTATTTTTAAAATTCTTCTGAAACTACGACTTAATGGGGTAATGACCTTCATTGGCCACTGAAAAAAAACAACGCACAGGGAAAAGGACAAAAATATAGCTGCAACCTTAATCGCTGAATATCTTCATAAGGAATTACATAAAACTGTGAACTAATTACAAACAATGACTTGATGACTTGATGAACTGTGAAACTTAATCCTGAGAATTAAAGCGAAGAACGTCGTGATACATATCATAAGCAAATTGTAATTGTACGCAAAGTCGGGGACTTCCGCTGCATGACATGTTTTTGTCATCGTCATGAAAATCTTGAAGAAAGTGCATGCAATTCATGCACACAGTATTTTTCACTGCCAATTTTTACCAGTCTTGCATTTCTTTTTATGGGTATATAGGTTACTGAACCGTGAACCTAGGTATTTTGTCGTCCTCAAAATATTCACAGTTATATACTTTTTTAACTTGTCCTTCCAATTTCAGACTGAACTGCTTTAAATGTACATAACACTCTTTTTGAGAGAAAAAGATATTCTCTCAGCGTGACTTTGAGAACGGCAAATTAGTTGACAAAATGCAAAGCACGGAAACAGCAGCAGTGGTGAAGGTATTGTCCTCGCGGTATATACTTAGAGAAATTTCCTAGTCGTGATCGTGATCTACCTGTCTATTAACTACCTGTTTCATTCCCATTACACGTCTAATACGACGACAACCAAGCAAAATGACTGTAATGATGATAATTTGTTTGTGTACGCACATTAAACCCGGTGAGCGGTCAAACGGTAACATGACACCTTTCTCTTTACATAAAACAGACATCTCATCAATCATTAAACGTTTTCAGCCGCAACAACTCTTCGTTGTGGTCAAAACACATTCTGTGTAATGTATATATGATATTCCAACATGCAACCCGCTTTTTGCAAGCTATTTTACGATTTGTTACCACCTATATATATCTGTTGACGATAAAAAGTACATATTATGTATCCTCAATCCGCATCCTGAACGTATAATCATCAAGGGTAAAAAAAAGTACAAATTGGGATAAATCCATCATTAAAGCATGAACCTCACACTTGACTTGAATGGTGTTAATGCAAATTCAAGCACAAAAATATATTTGTAATCCACTCCCTGGTCCGAATTCGAATACAAGTAGTAAAACAAAAAAAATCAGCCAAGCACATTCAAAATCATATTACATGCTTCAAATTTATTTTTCTAGTCTCTGTGAGTGTACGACTAGAAAAAGATTATTTTTTTGGTTTACATTTTCATTTGGGTGGCTTTGTGCACCAAGCGAACCAAACAATGTTAACCGAAGCGAAATCGGAATGGAGTAATTTATATTTTATATACATTTCTTTAAAAGTTGTAACGGGAATCATGGGAGGGATTTTTCTTTTTTAGAAGCTATCATTTCACATTTCAGCTTCAGCTTAAAATATCCTCAAAGGAGAACAGAAGTGGGTAGAATAGACAAACACATACACAACTTTACACATTTGGCAATGAAGAATGAGAACGCGAATGGCTTCGAAAATGGTTTTGTATGGGATATGGGATTGTGATGATTACCACGAAACGAAGGTTTTCATTTTTGACCAAGATGTTCATCTATCATCTTCACATACAGTAGATTGAATACACTATAATACTGTAACTACCAGATGAGTTACATACGTAAGTTATACTCGGGTCCATTAATAGTATTTGTAGTACAGAAAAGTTGTTAGAGAAACGTTCACACACGCAAACACACGAACACAGTTGGGAATTTCGTGTTTTTAAAAACACGACTAAATACTATAACGTGGGAGGAAAACACCATCCAACAAACTCCGTCGCGACGCCCGCTCTATGAGTGATGATGTTAATGGGAGGAAACAACGGCAAATAAACAAAAGAGGGAAGTTCAAAGGCTTCTTTTTGTAACAACAGTAAAAGTTAATAGTCAAAAAGTCAAAAATAAGTATTCCCGTGTTTTTAACGATGATGGATTATTAACTGTCTATCTTCTTTTCTCCCAAATTAAGTCACTCGTAGTATTTTCGTTTTTCTTTAAATTTCAAATTGCATTTGCTCACTATAAAGTTATATTCAAAACTAAAAAAACAATACACTGTACTGTACTTGACCAATGTTCATAAAATTTTAAAGAAAATGTCTTCTCTGTAATATTTTAACTAGGTATATATGATTTAGCTCATCATTGCCATCATCATCACATTTCACATTATTTACAAGGTTCACCATCCGTGTCCACAAAAAAGCACGAAACAAAATGCTATCCTGAACTGAAAATACTGCGCGCGATATGATCCTCCTTTATTGTCTCCCTGTCATTATACCAACATCCCCTCTTCTGTTCTCAGAGCTTGTCAGCCGTATCCAAAACACAATGGCTGTTTCGTTTTCAAGTTTTTGGAAAAAAGTCACTGCTGTGTGTGTGTAATAAAACGTTGCGTACTTTGCCTTTCGTGCATATAATTTTTTTTTATCAGCACAGCACCAACTTATTTTTCGTTATCGTTATTGTGCCGTGATTAGGACACAGAGAGGGACAGTGAAAAAAGACGAACAGAATTTCATGCAAATGCGTGTATATTTTTGTAATAATTTTGAATGTGCAATGCAAAGTCCAAGTTTCTTTTTCTGTTATTCTTCACCGCTGCATCATTACCACATAAACATTATGTAGCGGCGACAATGCTAAGATAACACACCAGCTTTTGTATTTGTTTAGTCAGCTTCTCCTCAAAGCAAAGGCAGCACGTAGAGAAGATTCCACGACAATGATAATCAACAACGACCAAATGGCTTTCTTAATCTTAGACAGTAGCGACAGCGCACATTTACGGGCTATTCGTTGCCTCCTATAGCTTTAGCTATGTACCCGTTGTATGGTGTAAGGGAACAAGGGAAGTATAATAAGATGAAATTCACTTTGACTATTTTCATCTGGTCGTTAGAATACAATTAAACATTACCCACCAGTAGAAAATACAGACAGTAAAATTATGATGTAGCAGCAACAACACAAAGAAGTAGACGTAGCGTTATGAGCGTTGATAAGAGACACGACAAGATAATAACACAATATCTTATGTACTTCTACACAAAAGTGTGACAAGAAGAGCATCCAATATTCCGTTGTTGATTATGATTTTTCTTCTGTGTGAGGTTATTGAGGATATGAAGAATCGAAATTGGAAAACGTGTAGAAAATAAGTGACTATATAAAAGAAACCCAAATTATCCCCCTTGTCGGTTGAATAGACAGTAGAACCAGATTCTTTGGATTTCAGCAATGAACTTCTAAAACTATAACAATAAAACTGCGATAAAGATGTCAGTCCCACATCCACACACTCACACATAACAGCACACACATTAAATATGAAACTGCTTTTGAACCGATTTTCAATTCTTTCTCAAAGAAGAAAAGATAAACGGCCATACAAGAGTATAAGACAGCAACACACTGATATCACGTTCTCACACATTAGTCTTGTCATGAATCCCAACAGCTACTGACTACCTTTTCTCCTTTTCGCATGTAATATTATTGCATGTGCACTAAACAGGTAGGTAGGTACATTTATAATAATGCCACTTTTCTGCAATAATAATAACAATATAATCCTTCGTCTCCTTGTAATGCAACAGACGAGAGAATGAAACTATCTTCTAATACGAGATGGATAGCATAATAGCCGTGCACGTCAAGTCACACACACAACAGGTAAGAAGATATATAGACACGCATTGAAGTATTATATGCTAAAATTAAATATTACCCCAGTCAGTATGCAACGCAAATCTCTCTTTCTGACACCACACAACTACGTTTGCATCCCCAAATACATTATTATATCTACAAAAATTACTCGTTTTTTAAATGGTAGAAATATGAAAACTCCAAATGTAGTACATATTATGCATAGTAATAAAGCAAGTAGTACGTTCCCTCTCTGATAATAATAGATAAACAATGAATTTTGGCCCTCATCTTGCATCTAGATTTGCATACGTACTTCTCATCTGTGTCTACGAATTATTAAGTCACCAGCGTTTTACATGTTGAAGGTACACTATTATTGCCAGATATTCTCTGTTGGGAGTAGTATTAAATGTACGTATTTCGATGTCAGTTAGCACTAGTAGTGCTTTCAACATTGTTGAGCTTCGAATTATATACTAAAACACACCAGCCATGTTACAGTAACCAACAACTGCTTGTTTAGAGAATGTATGACAATCGAAATAGCAAAGGGTAAACAAGAAGTGTGTACGCGTAGGTACGAATTGAGCCAGAAGAGCCGCTGATAATGATGATGAGCATACCTGTTTAACGTACGCCATGAAAAAGATAGTTGCAGCGTACATTGTTGTTAGGTAGGATTTATCATTACACAAGTGAGAGGTAAAAAACAACCTTTGATGGTGATACAGCGAGAGTTTTTCATTGTTCAGTCATTTACATTCATGACGTTGTAGCGTTTACATACTTTAGCTTTGCTGTCTGTGCAAGTTGTTTGCATCTTTGCGCCGACCTATCTATAATACCAAAAAACATCCTTTTTATACGTTGCTGAGATCTCCCAATCCCAACAAACACAGCAGCACACATTTTGTTGCAAGGAATAACAATATATAGAGCACACACACAGCAAAATCTACAAAATGCATTTTTACATGCAACGCACAAGGTAGCTCCGTGGCTCCCTTCAGCCTTCGCATTTGTAAAAAAACAGGTACATACAAACGTTTGTGTTTTATTTTCATAGCCGACGTTAATTCAGCCATATCTATAAAAAAATTGTACAAGTTTCATACACGCATGAAAACAGTACACAGGTTTGCAGAGGCAAAAAAAGTTTCATACAAGAAGAGAGATGGTACATGCTTCACTTGTAGATGTAAGATGTTGATAAAAGTAACACAGGCATACACACACACATTATCATTATTAATATGCTGAGGTCTATATTTTTGTACACACTATTATTTTTATTTTATAATTTATTTGCCAATATATGCAGTAATTGGTGTGTGTATATATAGAGCATGCTGATATACGTAGGCATACAATTTTTTCCTCTGGCCGACGTTAATTCACTATTTAACCTGCTGACTTGCATATTTTATTTTTCATACTTTTTTCAAATATATGAGTTCGTGCACGAGGAATCCTATCGTCATTGAACGTTGTTGCTTACAATTGTGATGATGTTGTTATACGCGTACAGGCAGACAGATACAGGGCTATGCATGGTTAGATGGAGAATGCTTACGCACAGAGATAAAATATTATTTTTGATATGTCGGAGATTGATGATGGCTTATTATATATACGTCGGCAATCTTGCGTTTAATCTGTCGACGTCTCTGAATTTTTTGTCATTATGAGGCAGGGAGAAACAATGAAGGGTAAATGCACTTTCTTTGTTTTTCAGCTGAGTGTGGGTAATAGTATATGAGTGTGTCTAGTAGTAAGTATTCGTTAACAATTTTTACGATTACGATTTAGTTGAAAAGTGGTGGTAGTAGTAGTAGAGTGGAATGATCGTATTATCATCTTGTCATTAAACTATGATGATTGGCTATCTTTTTTTATCATAGCAATGTTTTAACTCGATAAGATTATCCGAACCCCATGTGTACCGACAAAAATCCATGGTTTCATATTATTTGGTACATAATCGTACCATAAAACAATTGTTTGCTTTCA
>JAHZNE010007741.1:0-25610 GCA_027744055.1 Callyntrura sp. NNG-2020 | reverse complement strand
CTTAATCGCGATTAGATTGAGATATGATTTGGATATTTATATCCATTTTATATCGGATTTAGTCTGAATGCGCTTCCAGATGTTAATGGTGAAAATAATTCACAAGACGGAAATAGATGCCCAAAGTAAAAGTAATAATTTTTAAAGGCAATCTCACAATGTATTTTTCAATTGCTGACTGTTGTTAACATACAGAAAGTTCATGCGTATTTCCTGTACTTTTAGCAAAGTTTTCAGCTCAACTTTTATGATGTTTGCGATGTCTATTAACTTGTTACTGTTAAATCAAGTTCTGAATGAAGATTAAAAAATAAATATTTAATATTTCAAATGTTTTGTAAATCTTGACCAACCACACGAGTTTTAATTGATGCTAGGAAAAAGCTACATCTTATCTTTAACAATCTTAGGATAGTTTTCGCTTGTTACTTATAAAGATTTCAAACACAGTTATTCGCTGTAAATTGCGCTAAAAATTTAATTACTCGTCAGTAAATAAAGTTTTCTCCTTGCATGTATTTAAATGTCCAAGGAACTTGGACGCTGTAATACGAATGAATGCGAAGAATACAGTTTGAATGTTTTTATCGTATTTTTTCGCTTGTTTGTTTTTCTCTTTGAATTGTTTGTATTCAAATCTCATTCTCGGAAAAAAACGGAAGACAAAGAAGTGTTTCTTTTTTTAACTTTGTCCGCAACATCATCTCCACGACAGACGCGCTGTCATTGCTACAGGCATCTGCTTTTGGAAAAAGAAATTTCGAACGACGTGTTGTCTGGTTTAGCTTTACCACGGGCTTGTCTGTTTCTGATGAAGTGTGCATTAGTGCATCTTCTGAATATCATCTGTGTGAGAATTTCAATTTTATATCACGTAGCATTGTTCCTTCTAAGTAACAACTGGGCAAGAATGTTTCCTTGAATTTAGCTCAGAATACTTATTGAACATGTTACACCCTTCCTTTTACTTAAAAAAACACATGTACACATCTGCGACCGATTTTACAATATCCCGAGAAAACCAAAGGAAATCTGTCTGCCTCATTTCACACCAGCATGCATAACCCCTTTTTCTTGGTTACTATTTGTGGTTGGGGTTTGAAAACTAACAAGAAGAAAAAATCATAAAACTGGTGTTTTAATACAGAGGAGGTCGATCAGAATTGCAAATCTGTTATTTATAACAAATTTTCAAATATTCGTCACAACTTTTACTATTAGTTTACCCACATAATTAAATGGAGCAGTTACTGTGTGTGCATGTGTGTTTGTTAAAAAGCTTGTCAAAATTGCATCGACGTTTTCGGTTGCCAAGTTGGCAGTGTTACATAATTGTCAACTTACATTTCTTTTTTGTATCTATAGTTTGGTTGTCATATGCCACTATTGATTGGATTAACTAAGCGGCAGTCAACTTATGAATCCAATTCCACCTCCCATGGTACATGCAATCTGCAATCCCTTTAAATGAAATCTCACCTGGACTGGAACATTCTTTGAAGTGTGTAAAGTGGCTCTGCAGCTAAACGATCTAATGTGAGTAGAAATAAATAAAAATTTATTTGAGGTACTTGACATTTTACGAAATATAATGAAATTTATCGAAAGGCTTTTGTGAATTCATTCATGCTGTTATTAAAGACACTTAAAACGACAATATAAACATGACAGCAAATGTACTTAATTTGTCTTAAAAAAAGCTAATCTAATTTGTGTCAATTATGTTTTTGCGACTATGCATTATGAACCATTGTCACGATGGCTAACGTGGGATCGCAGTGATTGAATTTCTACAAGTTAATCGTTTGTAAAATTACATGTACTCTAAAATCACGGTTTTCTACTTTCTTCCAGTTTCTCCAGAGAAGTTGTTTTTTAGTCTTCGTTTGCCTCCTTCAATGAATTTTTTACCATTTGCCTATTGAACAACTGATTACATTTCTTCCACATTTCATTAAACAGATGTAAAGGTACATGCCATAGAAACGAAGCCATAAATTACTGAAGCTATTTTAGTCGTCCTTAGTTCTACTTTAGTGCTAGCTCCGGTGAGTTCGTGGGGTATATAAAATCGGTTTAAGATCAACCAAGAAGAATAGTCAAGTTCTGCCATTCTTGCGTTCAGCATTAAATATGTGTGTACGTAGACAACTTCCTGGGAGCGAATAACCTACACATAGATAAGTTACCGAGCGAGCGTAATCGGGCAAAACATTGAATTTTCTTCAGATCAAAAGATACCAGCCTAACGATGCTAAACGATGATACTGAATAAATGGAGTTTTTATTCCAACATCTCTAAGAGAGCACACCTCATTGAAGTCCGAAAGTAGATACTCAAACTGTCGATATAAACCAACTAGGCGTGCCATTAGTTTAGACATCCTCTTAAAGGTTCGAAAGATTATTTTTTCCGAAAATAAACTTTTCGCTTCATGCTGATGTCATATTTTATCCTTCTTACTCCTCGAGATTACTACAAAGTAAATTAGCTTCCGGAAAGTTTTATTTCCACGTCGAGTATTCTCGCGCTATCAGACTATATACTAATGGGGTATTTATATCTGGCTATTGGTTATCTGTTTCAGTAAAAATCTATTAAATTAAATTCTATATAGAGGTTCACTTGCCCAACCGTGAAAAACTTAATTGCTCTTTCCTACCATCGCAATTACAAGTGAAGCACAAATTACACGACACACGCATTACACGATAGGAGAAAAATTGCATTTTGGTTTGCATTGCACTGTAACTGTCTCCCTCAGTCTTTCGTTTCGTGCGTGCTTGCGTGCCCTCCGACAAGGGGTGCACACTTGACAGTGTCTCGGAAACATTCAATATTGATATGGGTTTATATAAATATTCAATTTTCATTTGCAAATGTCTCTCTCATCCCCAAAGACAATCTTTTGATCCTGTTTGCCCGTTTCGTATTATTTTCAGCGAAATTTTTCATTCAAAATTTGATTAATATTATGCCTATCGTAATTTCGGCTTTGCGTCGACGAAGAGCATCACCCACCATCTCTAGTTCCTCTGCCGCTCCGTTTTTACTTTTTCTGGCTACCAACCAGCTCAGGACAAAGCCACTACGCGGAGACATCTACTATAGCAAAATGACATTAAAAGGAAACTTTCCAAGAGAAAGTGGGGTTCAGTTGGTAGTGTTACCGTTTCCGAATAGATTTCTCTGCCATCACTTCTTTGTCTTTTTTGGTAAATGTAAAACCGCGAAAATAATAATGTTCTTGAAGACAACACACATTATAGATCGCTCAACACTTGTATGTTGTAAGCAAAATAGTGTAATTATAAAGGAAGGTCTACGTGACGTGTTGAGAATGAAGGTACTGCGTAAAACAACAGTAATCTCTATTCATCGGCGAGACGAAGCGACAAGATTTGTCGTCCCATTTCCGCGAAGAGTAATCCAAAACATGTTTTAGGTCAATGTAGGTTAAAGTACGAGGGAGCGTTTCCTCGTTATCTTCTTCCAGCTTAGCTTACTTTAGTTTATTTCTAGGAAAAAATAATGCGGTGAATGAGTGTGATTTCTTCACAATTTATCTTTCGATTGAAAGGAACTGTGAACTATCTCTGTTCTGTCAGTGATTATTCGTAAGCATGTTCATAATATAATGTCAGTAAGTGACATTCAATAGCAGTGATACGTTGTTCGCAACTTCATAGAACGTTCGTACGATAAAGACAGTTCCGCGCTGCGTAGTGGAAACGTTTCCGTGTCAATCAGTTTTGTTCTTGTTGTGACCTAAGTATTTTCCAGCCAAATGGTGAATGGGTTTGTAGATTAGCAGCTGGAAGGGCGTCAATTAATGTAACAAGGAGGTATCTAAATGAAGACTGCATGTTTCCTCGCAAATTCACATCATCTCGTTACGTAGCTGCGAAAGGGAAAAAAGCTTTAAGATACATTAAAATAAAGTGGCCCTATTCGATCTTTGTAGAAACAAAAAAAATCAATGAATTTTTATACAAACATATTATGATACTAATTATTGTTTATTTTAAACTACCTAATAATCTATTCCGTTAAACCGAGTGATGTTCAGTATTTTCGTTGGCAAATATTTCCCATTTCATTTTATACCAGGTTGTCTCTCTATTGGTCTCATTCTTTAAATTGGCACGAGTTTAAAAGAAACTCAGAGAAGGAAAAAATGGTTTGCAAATTATCCAGAAATAAATACCTTGTTACGAGGAAGAAATGAAATTACGCACGCTTATTTACACAAAAGAGGTTACGTAACATATACCATTGTGTGAGTACAGCGTGAAAATTTTCTCCATTAAAAAACAGACAGCATCGCTCATTTTAATGTTCAAATACACTCCAGTACTTTTCCACTTTACCGAGAACAATAAGACAAGTAATAATTTTGCATTTGGTTTTCAACGAAACTTGATTAAAATTTAAGACAAAATTGTTCGTAGAATTTTTTGTACAAAAAGCACATTCCTGTCATCATCTTGATGTTTATATGTGTACTGCTGTAGCTGCAAAAAATGTCAATTATCTATACTCAAACTAGCGTCTACATGCAATCTTTCTCTGCAAATTAATTTTTGACTCTTACAAGTCACAAGTTGTTATAGTGAATCGATTTTTTTCATAGTTGGATAAATAAGGTGGCTGAACTGCGACTATCACCACAAGTAATGAACTTTTACCATTAAAATATTTTATCAGTAAAATAATATACGCATTAAGCGAGTACAAGAACACTTACAAGATTGTGTTTTACTTCATCAATTCATTGCGTCTGCGTGTACTTGACTAATGGAGGTTCTTTATGTGGTGTACAATGCATAAATACATACACGACTATCTGGATTTTTTACTCGTTTCAACTAAAACCCCATGATATCGTCATTATCAAATTTCTAATTATGAATCTCGACCTAAAACGTTCAGTGCATTAAACAACAACAACAACATAACGAGCGCTGGTAGCGTCGTCTACCAAGAAACGTCGTCGTGTGACGACAACGACCATGAGCAGTGTAACAACAGACCATACAATTTTATAATTGAACAATCTTCGCTTCACAAATTCATCTTCCGTCCATCCAGCAAATGATTCTAATAATAACATTTATTTTCCTCCTCAACGATTTGAGGAAAGAGGACTGAGTCATATTTAAATTAGTACTGATGGTCATTTTGTAATCACGCTTGAATGCCGTTATAGGTGTACACATCAACTTTCTTTAAACCAAATAATCGGTCAAAGGTCACATTACTACGGATGTTTATTCTAGTTTTATTCAAAATAGTAAACTGATATTTAACAAAATCAAAGCATTAGGCAATGCTTTCAGTCACTGGTAATCTAATGATCGATTTTACATAGTGGCCAAATTGTAGATTGTCAGCGTCTTAACAGGAGACCGTGTGCGCTTGCTGTGACATGTTAAAGTTTAATGTATGGAAGTGGATATTCCACCCTACGACCATACATAAAATGAATCCAACTTACGACCAACTTTTTACGTTGTGCAGAATGTTCTCTGTAATCTAATCAACTACTCGTTGCAAAGGATGTCATTAAATTAGTTGGTGGCACGCTGTTGTCGTAGTAAATCCGTTGATTTTCTGCTCCCTCAATATTTTTATCGCTTGGCTAACCAGTCCAGTTTAGCAACCAGTTTAGTTTCTTCTTCAAACAGTGGCACACACATGTGATACGCACGCACATTGTTATCCCAGTTTCAGATACACAGTCTTTAAACGTTCCTGTAATTTTATTTTGTACAACACAAAATTCAAAATGAAAAGCGTCTTATTTTGGATTTTTGTCGGAACTCTGCTCGCGGTTGCTGTGGGAGAGGTGATTGATAACACGCCGTGTGATGTGGGCCGTGACGCCAACAGTAAGTCAAACAATTCGGTACTGCAGGATGTGTAGAATACCTTCGGTGTAAATATAATTTTCAAAGTCAACTACAGTAATACCATTTCCCTTCCAGTTCAAGGCACAACTAACGAAATTTCGGTGAATCCCTGCCCCGGGGCTGCTGAAGGGGAACCTTGCGAATTGCACCCCGGAACATCTGCTACCATCACCATTAAATTCACACCCAGTCAGTAAAAAATAGCAGCGTATCTCAATTTTTTTTACATATCTTTACTGGAATTTTTTGCAATTTTGGTAACTGCAGGTATAGCGCCAGCAGGCAAGATAAAGTCTACTATTGCCTGGGTAAAAGATGGCACTGATATGACATTCCGAGCCATGAAACCCGACGCGTGTCAATACATGACCTGCCCCGTTGCGGCTAATGTGGAAAAGACTTTTAATGCCACGCTGTCTCTTAGCAGCACTCTTCCCATTGTAAGTTTGAATTTACCAAAGAGCGATCCTTAAAATAATCACAAGTTGCCAACAAGTTGCTAATATGTTTCAATAGTAACGGTATTTAATCTGTCAATCTCTCAGGGTACATACCCGCTCAAGGTCAAGTTACAGGAACTAAGGGGGTCGAAACGAGTGCTCGTGTGTCAGCTCTTCGACATCAAGCTTACAGATCCTTCCGAATAAACCCAGCGTATTGTTACTGCGCATTTGTATCAAGCAATTACGTATCATTATTGCACAGTATTTTAAGCATTTTTACAACTTAAATTTGTACAATATTTTATGTATCTTCATCCAACTACCAACTGTATAGAACAGTAAAAGCAAGTTTGTTTCATATGTAAAGAAATTGATGCGGGATAACAAAATAAAATATCGTTCTAAATTTGACTGGTTTACTGTACTGGAGTCACATCACATAATTTATCAGGGAGTGTCCTTGCTTAGGCTGACGATGATGATGACACAACGACAAAACCAAATTAATTGGGAAAGATAACTTTTATTCAGCAGATCTTGAGCAGGAGTAGCAGTCTTTACTGAATGAATGGATTCTTGCTTGTGGACAATTCAAGATTAAGAGTTATTAACTAAATGTGTATAGTTCATACTTCCACATTTGCTTACTTGAAAGCCTCTTTGATCAAAGATTGAAGATGAGCTTAATGAGAAACTTATTCGGGCAAAACAGTGGTGCTGCGGAGTTGCTCATTAGTTGCTCAGTCATTCGCATCACAGCAGACAGCGACGAACATAAGACGTTACACAGTAGAGCTGGATTTTTAACATTGCGTTAACATCGTAAGTACTTGGACAAATAAAAAATAATTTGATAATCGTTGGCTTATCTTTCGTCTTTTGGAGGAGCGAGAGTCGCTCACTATGTACATTCACGTATTTCGTTTAACCGGCCAGCCACAGTAGCATAAATTGTGGCTAAAATTCCGTGGTTGAATTAAAATAATTTCTTAATGAAAAAATATCACATCTGAAAGCCTGTAACATACTCAACGACCTGGAACAAAAGTTTTGTATAAAGTAACCTGATAAAATGAAGCGATGTTACCCCAATACAACGTTACCATAACTATGCCCACATCAAAATTTAATGCGCTTTGGCTGTAGTGATTAAAAGCAACAGTCGGCGTAAGCAAGCCAAGCTACCTAGACTTGTCATCGTTCCGAGGTCATGTTTTGTTCTTACTGGCGTCTCTGGTAAAGCAAGTGGCATGCTTAGATTATCTTGGCAATCGTGATTCCCATACGCGTCGTTAATTAATTTTAAAAGAGGACGAGTAAAGAGTGAAGAGGAAGGAGAAAATTGTTTCGCGAAAGAAAAATGCTTTTCGTTAAGGAAATTTTAATCTTTTGCTTGATTTACTACTGGATTATCGCCGTGCTCGCTGAGGCGGCCGAGATACGGAGACTCCCAGTGAAAAAGTGCAGATCCGGAAGGGAATTCGAAAGTAAGATAAATATGCTTAAACGTTTGTTGCGTTTGTGAGTGAAAGGCTCCGTTAATAATATTGTATTTTGATAGCAAAAAGTGACATAGATGAAGTAATCATTGGTCCGTGTCCCCCGACTGGCTCCACCTGTGAGCTATACAAAGGGGCAAACGCCACTCTGACGGTTAAATTCACTCCCACTCAAAACTTTACTGGACAGGGGGCGTGTAACCTAAAATCCAAGCTGTTGTGGATCTCAAAAATCGAAATGGACTTTGGAGGGTTGTCGGCGAACGCGTGCGACTACATGAGGTGTCCCTTGGTGGCTGACCAGGAAGTGGTGTTTAATGCCACGTTCCTTGTGTCCAAAATGTGGCACACGGTACATAGTGCATGATGCTTTTACATACAAATTTTCCGCTTATCTTACAATTAATAATTAATATAGCCCAGAACTAAAAGAGTAAACGTTTGCGAATTTTGCAGGGTCCGTATCACTTGAAATTCAAAATACAAGAAAGCGACGAGGAAGGGGAGAGGAAGAAGAAACACCGACAAGGGGGAAAGCTCATTCTGTGTCAACTTTTAAAAGTGCGGCTAGCCGGACAACCGGCGGAGTACGTTATCAATTAATAATAACGACGTTCTAGAGTAAAATGAAAGGGACACACGATATGTAAATATTTATTTAGTGCTGACTGTAAAAAAGATCTCTTCTGACATAAAATAAAAATAAATAAATATAATAAAAATCAATACGAGCGACATCGACAATGACGACTACTTTGTACTGACACGACTCTATTTTACATATCATGTCAAAGAGCAACTATCGACGGTCTCTTTTAAAAGTTTGCATACAAGCTCCAGCACGGTCCAAGTGCAGCTAATTGGAGTATCGGCAATTTTCAAATTTATTTGAATTTCATCATAAGCATAATAGCATAAAGCATGTATTATTGAAATGAAGGACATGATGCGATGGTGTGAGCATGGAACCCGGTGGTGGTGAGTCTTTACGTCCACGACAGGAATTCTTGGTCCGTACAATTTTATTACTCTGCAAAACATCCAACGTACTTGCTATCCTACCCATACTACTGCGGGTGTAAAATTTTAGAAAAATGCAAATTTCACAAATCCAAGTCCCTACATCATCATCATAATATCGATGTTGGCTCGATCCTCGCTGAGCTGTGTTGAGTGTTGACAATGATGCTGCTGCCCGTTTAGTCGAGTCGTTTTCAGTTTGTTGCTTGTAGTTTCGTTGATTTTGTTTCGAGTTTTCATTATCTGTTATAGATTTCGCCTGCCTCAACTTGGGTGAAATTTTAACGTCGTTAGCATTGTAGTTTGTAGTTGGCTGGAGTTGACGGTTTGTTGTTACGCGTTTGAGCTTTAATTTTTTGAAGTTTGTATTTTTATTACTGGTCTGTCTGCGTGGTGGTGGTGTGTTGCAGAACGTCGTACATCTTCGGCTGTGTTCTTTAGTGGAGTGTTTACGAACAACAAGATGGCGTGCCCAACTGGAAAGCTAACCGTGGAATCCAAGGATCCTCGAATTAATTACAATTTACTCCCGGGGGAGACACTCATGACTTGCCCGTACAATCTTTCCCATGCTGTGCTGTAAGAACTTATTCCACTCGTTTACAGCAATTATAATTATATTTAATGCTTGGAATTATTTTTTTTTATTTTGTTTGTGCTTTTGGTTTGGTTTAGGCCCATCAAGTTTTCTAAGCATGTGATCAACTGTCACCGCCTCCACTGCCGTGACCAACAGGCTAAAAATGAACAGCCGCTTTTCGCGATATGTCAATACGATCGGTCACATCATGTGCGCAAAGAGGAGTTGGCCTTTCATGAACTTAACTGCGAGCAAAAGATTAAAGACGACGAGTGGGAGGGCGGTTGGGGGAGCGAGGCGGCAGGTATTAGTTGTTATCTTTTTAATGGGATTTATTTAAAGCTGATTTTAGTTTTTGCATTAACGAGTGTTTGTTAATACCAGGGGCTACTGGAAAAGAGTTTTCGACTGATGTCAAAGTGGCACCACTCCAACGTCCACCTCAGATTGATAAAGCCACCATGCAAGTTCTTCAAGAGTCTGAAGACTGGGAGGCCGAACATACTGGATGCTCATTTAATCCGGAGAAGCGACTGTCCAACTTGCGTCAGTCTGGATACAACGTCGTGAAGTATAAGATTCTAGTTTTAAAGTTTTTAACTACAAATAATTTAAATAATAAAATTAATTAAAATACGCAACTAATTGTCTAGGATACAAGGCCCAATTGGACTAACTAGATCTGAGAAGAAGCAGTTCTACGAGAGCGAGAGGATTTCTATGGAGATGCACGCGAAAAATAACTTCATTGACAACATGAAACGTGTTAACAATTTAACCGGTGCTTCCGTCAGTATGATGTCTACAACAACGGGTGCATCCTCCTGTGCTTCTGCCTATGGATACGATAGTGATGAGGTCATCATGTCAACTATTAAAGAGGAAAATTAAATGCAGGACTTTGTGCGGAGATCTTATTTAAAGTTTCAGTATATAATTGCTTTTGTCGTAGTTTTAGTTTCAAGTCTTAGCTGCTGCTAAAATGTTTTCGTTTCTACATTTAACAAGTGAATTGGTACATTTTAACTTGTTGTTACCTTTCTTATGTTGTCAAGGTACTTTTACTATTTTCTGTATATCCTTTGTAATCCACTTAATGAAATTGTACTGTTTTTTCGTGCTGTGAAAAAGTAGCTTATGTCTAAATAACGTAGCCAAGTGGCTTTAAACGGAAGTAGATTAGGAGTAGTTCAACTTTGGTTAAACCCGAATGTGAGTTGCACAAACGACGTAGTAGTTTGTACGTGTAAGGAAGTGTTTAAAATTATTTGTTAGATTGTTACTGATTAATTTATCAGTATTGACATTGTTTCTGTTAAAAATATGAATTGAGCATTCGAATAAAAATATTGCAACTTTGGAGCTCCTCGTATAACTTATATTATATTCTAGAAAAGTAGACCAAGCCATCTCGGAGAGCATACTCAACTCAGTTGTCTTGAGGATGTGCAATCCTGCAAACACAGAATTTTATTTATAGTTGGTCCTGTACTGTCAGAATTTGTAGTGAAGACTGGCTGAATGGCCCTCCTGAGATACATTGATTACCAATAAGACAAAATTAGTCCATTTCGGTAGTAGTATCCGTACGCAATTAATCCATCTTGTGGACCCCACCACTCCAATTTGGAACGTTTCTGCAGTAAAAAGAATCCCTGACCACACCAAAACCATTCGCGAAGAACAGAGATGAATGACCTGCTGCTGCTGGCTACTTCAGTCTCTCCAATTCTTTCAACGTCACTGCCACGTATATACTTGTGCCGCCAGGAGAACGAGAAGACGTAAAAATATAAAGAAAATTCGCGTACCTTTTCCCATTTTTTCGGGAAGGTGGACGTGGCGCTAAATGTGCTGGAAGGGAATGTAATGAAAGCGGTGTAGTCCCGAGTGGGTTTTTATTATTGATTTTTGGCACTGCACACAGCTTCATCTAATTTTCGGAACATCTTCTCAGTTTTCCTATTAAATTGCCATTGTAGGCAAAATTGATCTGCTTTCAGATTTCTCTTCCATGCGTACCTACACCTTATCATCATATCAAGTATAAAGAGACTCTAGTTACATTCAGCCTTTTCACTACCACCGTCCAGAGAGAGAAAGAGAGGGGGGGGGAGGGAGTGAACCTGATACAAGGAAATCACGCAATTATAAGCACATATGTACGTAGGTAGTAAATTCGACCGTTAGGCTGCCGTTTTTCCACCACTACCACCCCATCATGACCGTCGGCGTACTCAGAAACGATAAATTATTCGGTAGCCTCTTCCAACATTTATGTGCACAATGCCATCAAGTGTCCCAGTGTAACCAATTTACATTTTTAGCAACGCGATGGTACTGGTACATTTGCATTTTTAGTCGCTTTCGTAGGCTTCCCTCGAATCGCCTACATCAGCAAACTTTTACAACTGCATCGCCACGAAGCAAAAATGCTGGTGCTTCTTTTTTCCCTTCTATGTACTACCACCACACATGTACACTGAATAAAAATGGAGTCCCCTTTTTTCGGTTGGGGCTGTTCACTGAGGTACCCTACAAAAATCCGTCCATGCCAAGAACATGCTACTACACTATATAACCCATAAAACTGCACTGTTTCCCGGTTGCAAAGTACCATTTGGTTAAAAAAAAACTTTCCCAAGATAATTCTTCAGTGTAGTCGTGAGCCATTTTCCAAAAAGAGCAAAAATGCTGTTGGTTTCTCAAATAAGGTAGTCTTTGTACTACTTGACGCAGTGATTCCTTTTTCATTCTCTCCCTACAATCTTTTCATGAAACTCTCTCTCACTCTCAGTACGGGGAATCGGTCTAACTGTGTGTTTTTCACTTGAAAAAAAAATAAAGAGCAGGAAGTAGGAAAAGGAGTAAATTTTTATGGGACATGGATGTGCCCAGGACACTACATGTAGGTCAACGCTGTCATTCCAACTGTTCATTCAACTTTCTACACACTCAAACGTACTCCTCTCAAAATGGTAATATTTTTGTCTATAGTATATGGGGACGTGGATTCCGGCAACGTGGTAGTCGTGGTAGCAAAACAGATAGATACAGATACAGAGAGAGAGAAGAAAAAAAGAAAAACAGGAACGGAAAGAGGTCACTTACTGCATATGCTAAGAAAAAAAGGAATCGATTTTGCTTTAAATTATCAGACCACAAAAGCGGAATGGGACCAACGACAATAATGATGACCATGCAGAAGGTGATAGTGAGCGCGTCAAGTATCATTAGCTCCTTAAACAATAAGTCGTGCTGATAGCAGCATCCGCAGTCGTTGTCTCTTTTTCTGTCGTTTCGACTTACATTGCACTCTCGTGTTAGAACAATGTCAAATGAGTGTACTGCAACCACAGCGATTCTCATTTTTTGTGGGACGCGACGCGGACGTTGTTGTTATGGAAAGAAAAGATTACTTTTTCCGTTCGTTGTTGTTTTTTGCCAGTTGGATTGGATTGTACCAAGTTTATTTGGTGCTGAATAAGGTATAAATTAGTCTCGGTCTAGAAGTGTCAAGTTTGTGAACCGCAAGTGCCTGTTTTTATGACAATGTTGTGAGAACTGATATTTAGTAAGCAATCTTTAGAAGAGATAGTAGATGGCTAATATATATTGATTTTGTGATTGTGTCAGTATCTAGGAATTGTCAATCCGATCGGAGAAAGCGTTCGTAAATAAAAATGAAATGTATGCGTGGTGCAAAAATAATTAGTTTGGAACTAGTTAGTTTCATAGGGATACTTTAGCATAAACGCTAAACGCGCTTGTGTTAAACGAATCTGTAACATTTGCTTGAAATTGTGTATTTGCTTATCAGAATAATTCTTATTGAGTTTTTATCTGCGTTTTTGTTTATGAAAAATGCTACGTGCTTCCAAGGTTGTTGGTATTTCTTACTTGTAAATTGTGAAACAGTAGAACAGGTTGTGGGTTTGCAAAATCAACGCTCGATATGGAGTTTTTCGCATTGGCTATGAGTTGTTGTTGAAATCAACCGAATGACAACAGGTTACCGGTTACCACAACCGCTTCCCATGTGGTTTCGAACTTGGAGTAGCAGCAGTAGCACGGACTATTTTACTGCAAATTAGTTTTTGCTAAAAATACAGTTTTTAACTTGTCATTTAAAAATGTGTCAGTAAGTGTGTTTGACTTGCATTGAGTGTGTAACGGCGCTTTAAATTATTGAATAAAAAGAAACCCGAGTATGGTAAGATTATGTTTTTCAGTTTAAAAGTTCCGAATAGCTTGGTATAAATTACAAATTTCTGTTGTTGAAATTAGGAGAGTAGAAAGTTCATTGAACTGCTGGAAAATGAGCTGCAGCAGGAAGACTCCTCCCTGCTCACGTACATTCCCCTTAGCAACGCCATCATGGCAAAATGGGGAGCACCTGAGAATGGTGGCATGTATCCAGCAGGGGCCTTGAATTTCTCTGATGATTTCAAAGGTCAAGACTGCTTCGTATGTCGCTGCAAAAAGGAGGATGGCTCGTACAGTGTCACTGGCTCGTACTCCAACTCACCTGATTTGCAGACCCTTGGTTCCGCTGACAGTGAGGTAAGGCGGGGAAGCGTTGGTTTAGGTTTAAAAATAGTGCTTACACCCTAACCTAATTCAGTGTTGTTAAATTCAGTTGTCGTTTTTAATGGGGAGAACGGAAGACGTGTGCTGGAAAAAGTTGACTACGTTTGGACTTCTTCCAGTGGGCAAGATAATTGCTGGTTACGTGGACACAATAGGGAATTTCTACGTGGGGAAGCATAAGGATTACGGGATTGGGATGGTGAAGCAAGACGATTCCCGGT
Source organism: Callyntrura sp. NNG-2020 (assembly GCA_027744055.1). Classification (NCBI taxonomy): domain Eukaryota; kingdom Metazoa; phylum Arthropoda; class Collembola; order Entomobryomorpha; family Paronellidae; genus Callyntrura; species Callyntrura sp. NNG-2020. The sequence goes on along the minus strand of JAHZNE010007741.1, from coordinate 11,344 downwards.
GGATCTTTACGAACGAGGCTGTGAAACGGACTGTGCGCTGGTTTGAAGTGCTATGCTCGTCGGATTACTGAACTCACTACTTACATGACACCATACATAGCATTTTATTTAACAATTTTTGTTTAGCATTAAAATAAATGCACGAAAATACAGTCACTTTTGACCGCTTGTTTAAGAAAGTATGCATAGTGCACACCCATAAATTCACTCCATGTTTTATCTATTTGAAACGCTCATTCTTGGCATAACTTTTTAGGTAGTGGGAAAAGAGTAAAAACCGACAAAATAGTTGAGTGAACTTCTGAATTGGTGGGGATGACCTAGATGCGTAGTGTTTTGGGCACTTCCGTGTGTGTACTCGTATCTTTTAACTTTTTACTTTCTTCCTGTCTTGACATTTTCAGGAGGGAGGACGTATATGTGTATGCGTAGGATGTACACACGAACATATAGACTCCATAAAAAAAGTAAGTTTCTCAGGAGCAATGGTTTGAGAGGATAAAGGAAAAATCACTGCTGCTGTGCAAGTAGTTAGTGTTTGGGAAACTAGTGCCATTTTCACTCTTGTAAAGTGGCTCAAAAATACACCAAGGAATTCTACAGAAAGTTTTCTGCCAAGGACTGTTGGTCCCGTGGACAGAGAGAGAGGAGAGTGGGGGGCTTCTTTTTATAAACGTACCTACATAAACACATATTATATAGAAAACGTATTTTGCATTTACGGATCTTTGCATGGGACCACTTCCTGAGCCCAGCAGTAATCCTCATCTTTATTCAGGGGCAACAAAAAAGGAAGAAGAGAACAAGTTTTGTTGGAAAGCTAGGACTACCAGAGAGAGAGAAAGAGAGAGAGAGAGAGAGAATAGTCTCCTCTGCTCCTCTGTGAAAGCTGCTTATTATACAAGGGATTTAAGAGCACAAGGCTTTGAAAATAGGGAGGACGGGAAAGGTTTTGGTGCCAGCACTACTCCTCTCTTTGAAATGTAAATGCACCACGATAGGTTACCTTGTCTGCTCACTCTCATGAAAGATAAAGAACACTCTTGCGTAATTTATTAGTTTCTCCGATCATCACGCTTTTTAGGAGGCGATGCAAAAATACTATTGATAACTATCCTATCTTGATGATACTCTCCTGCTCCCTACCTCTCTCTCTGTGGTTAACTTGCACTTCAGCGTATTGGGGTTTCCCAGAAAAAAATGGGGATGCTTTGGTGTGTGCCAACGGAGAAGGACGAGAAAGGAGATGGACGATTTCTAAAATTACGACCGAAAGGCTCAACACTCTTGGAACGTAAGTGTAAGCGAATGTGTAGAAAGCGAGCAAAATAAAATCAATGTGCCCGGGTAAGCAATTGTTGAGGTTGTATCGCTTTTCTGTTCCATAATTTTGAATCTGGGAGAGCGGGAGTATTTATCGGGTTGGAAAAGGGAAAAGGGCACGACGTTTCAAATTAAGGCAAACACTGATTGTGTCAAGGCAAAGGCAAGTTTAACACAAGAGATACTTTGTTGTGTTAGTGGAACTTGCCGAGGTCAATGAACTTGAATGAACGGGTGTGTATGTGGTAGAGTAGAGTCCCTCTTTGTTGATAGGGGAAACGGGGACAATCTTAAAACAACTGCGATGAAAGGAGAACAACAATTTGTTTTGCATTGAAAAGCAATTAGCTCTACTCTTTCAATGGTGCACTTTATTGCCGTGTTTATTTCACTGCTGCAGCAGTAGTGATTTTGTCCCGTGTACTTGTCCCTTTGTTTAATGGTACGATACTGCCGTGATCGTAAAATTTTATGCTCGTGTGAGATTTTCTAGGCAAGTTGCTGGATTTCAATGTGTGTCGTCGTCGTCGTTTCTCTCGTTCTTTCTATCTCCCCCAGGAACTTCGATCTCCAGCCCACCCATCATTGCTTTGACAAACGTTTCACTGGAACTGGAACACCACCACGACTTGGAGTACTACTACGTCGACTGCGACTCTACCACCACTGATTTGGATGCATAGATGTACAATGGGGAAACGCTGCGAATCCTGTTTCCTGTCTCGGTTTACGAATATTTCAAGGACAGTTCAATTTGTAACGGCAACCACCTACCTAGTTTTCTCTCTGTGTGTGCATTTTTTTGTACAGGAAACACTGGCATGCTGCCAGTTGCTGTCAGCAGGAAACCCTATAGGAAAACGAGATGACTTGAAGCTCACTTTCCTTCCCTTTTCATGATGTGGTTTAGTAGGGAACTGTGCAACAAGCCAGGCGGAAATTCTGTCTCGCGAAAACCAGGGGAAACTTACTTTAACCAGAGATCTGCTTCTAACGACGTGTTATATGTGCTGCTTTTATTACTTGTTCTCATATTTCGCCGAACGGGTAACAAAAAAAACGGGCGGGGGTTTAATGGACTCGCTTCTTTCTAGAAGACCAACAATGAGCAGGACGGATATTGCAAAAAGCAGAAATATCAATGGCAAGTAACTTGTAAAACCATAAAATATAATGTTCAATTTTTCTATGGAAATATAATGGCTGATGAATAAACCATGCTTTTTATACGGAACCATTATTTATTTAGTCTACGGGATAACACAATTTATATAAAAAATAACATTTGTCTCAAAAGGTAATTACAAACAAGAAATGACCACTAAGCATCTTCTACACAACAATGAGATCTCGACCGGTGGATACTGAAAGAGCTACCGCTATGAAGACTGCGTGGGGTGTCTGAAGACTCGGTATCGGTATCGTCGGCTGAGGAATACGTACTCAAGTTTGGAAACAATGAACTGAATGAGCAGGAGACGCTATCGCTGGTTTCTTGAATTATGGAACGAGTGTTTCGAGACGCACAGTTTGCTACGACAACAAACTTTGAAAATAAATAAATCCCGTCTGTAGCAATCACTGTGGTGATAACAAGACTCAACCAAGTCATTATTATCTGCAATAACGACGAACGCGAATGAATTGAAACGGCAGGAGAGGCTGGGGAAGTTATCCTCATATCACGGACTTCCGGTTCTGGGGACCAAAAATACATTCGTAAGTGCGAATTACTTCTCGGTTAATTTTTATTGAAATAGTGGAGACACCAAAACGGTGAATTACAACGAATTATTTGTGAGAAAATGTCACGAGTCATGGTCATGACGGTATCTAAAGACGGAGTTTCCGCTTAATTTAATTTCCTACCTGAGCTCCTAGTATTAAATTGAAAGATGTCCGAGAAATGTCCCCATCCATATTTATTTCTCGCTGCGACTTTCGCCTCGTACGTGACACCAGGATCCAAATTACGAATACGGTATGATTTCCAATGGATTACTGCATTATTATCTCCTGTGCTGGTTGTGGTGCTGGAAGGGCCTTTGCTAGCTGCAGAAGTCCTCTCTTGATACCGTATTATTTCGCTGGTGACTACCGATAACATAACGTTGAGCCAGGGCCCCGGTAAGTCGTCGTGAGTTTCGTTGACGTGTTTTTTGCGATAGGACAACCGGTACTGATCCACCGCCGTGAGACTTTCGACTGTCCAGGTGATATTAAAAGAATCCCTCATTCGCCCGACTGGATCACTCCTGAACATTGCTCGGTTTGGTTTACCTAGAGACGAACGACACGGTTAGAAAAGAGCCTTTCTCCATGCTAAATTAAAGGTCAGCTGCAAAACCTTCCATTCAAGTTGTGAGGAGTAAGAGCCAAAATAGTAAAAATGCCGTCTCACCGGAGAGTTCAATGTACTTTGTGGAACGGCCTAGTTTGTTGTTCGCTTCACACGAGTAGTTACCAAAGTCGTATCGCTGAACTTTGCGAATGATAAGAGAGTGTCTGGAACCTCTTTCTTCCATTAGGCGCCGACCGTCAGTGTCAAGTATCATTGTGTCACGGTACCATCTAACTTTCTGAAAACAAAACAAAATAAAAAAAAAAACTTTTTTTCTTTCTTTCTATTGTGCGCTCCCATCCATTATCTCAATTTCCGCCGAATCTGTTTCATTTTCTCTTTGGTCGGGTCTCTTAGATAATGCTCAATGAAACTATACGACGCTATAAATAAAAAAATAAATTGAAACATTCGGAGATAACAATGAATTATTATTAACAGTGGATGGTTGCATTTTCAGTGCAGTAAAATTCCAGCACAATGAAAAATTCTTGTGAACTTCACACAAAAGGTTTTTACGACTTTTTATAAAAATCAAATTGATGCAAAAGTTCCAGTTTTCATATAGTAATAATTATCTTTTCATGTTAACTTTCGATATAACTTTTTGGCATTTGACAAGATCGTGACAATGTAGATGAAAGTAATGAGCTGGAGATAAATTGATTTCTGAATACACATTGTCACTGTGTACCTTCCAACATGCGACCACAATTCTATTTTTTCGATATCGCAGCATCAGCATACAAAAAAATTCATTATTTTCCAACTTTTCCAATCTCCTCCAAAAAAGAAAAAGGGGTAACTTTGGCTATTATCTATCCTGTTCAGACATTTCATCAACACTGCCTTAATGTTGTCGTATTTTCTTTCCTCTCGTTTCAATCTTCTTTTTTTAATAAAAAAAGAGAAACTGTAATGCATCTCAAGTCAAAAGTTTTGATTATAAAACTTTTTTGGGGAATAATGCAACGTGCAGCATTTTTTTTACTGCCAGTAATGCGCTGTCAAATTAGAGATGTAACGTGTAATAATATCAGGGATGAACACTGACTTGACATTGACGTGAGCACGTTGTTGCATATTATAAAATACGCAGAGGATTCATTTACAAAGTCATTATTCTCGGGTAATGATGGAAAGTATAATTATGAGAGCTAGAAACTTTGGGGAATGTTACCCTACAGGGTAAGAAAAATGCACATGCTATGCATAAGTTACGTCGTATAGTATGCTTATTAAAAGTTTTGCGCGGTGTTTTTTTTAAGTATATAGGGGCGATGCGAGAAGTAACGTGATAACTGTAGTTTGTCCAAGATTCACGGTTACCAACGCAATTCAATTTCATAATAAATGAGATACAAATTAAACAAGTTTTATGTTCACATTGCGTCATTAATGAAATTACTGTAAGCAACAACTAGTGCTGCGAATGTATTTGTGTTTACCAAAGTAGGAGGATCTGAATGCACAATGCAGGCTAGCACAACCTCTTGATTTTCCGTTGTGTGAATCCATGCACGTTCGACCTCAATTTCAGGTGGATCTGCAATTTTCAGAGAGCATTTTAAAAATTCATCAAGTACTCGCATCATTCTCTATCGCACATTCCTATATGATATATGGTATATGATATATGGACATCAAACATCCCGTTACTTGGTTTGATAGACTCACACTGGACTTTGACGTTAACCTGTGTACTGACAGGAGTTCCAACTCCATTATCCCCGGTACACACATACATTCCTCCGTAGTGTCGATCGGTCAGTTGGAGAGAGTATACATTGCCGTTGGCGGACTGCTCCCCGTTCGGTAGCACGTTGTCCTGTGCAATTCAACAGCAAAAAATCAGTCGGAGCTATGCATGTAATTGGGTAAGTGGAGCCAAGTAGTTGTGAATTATGAATTGCTTATAGGACGGAGAAAGTGAGGAATTATGGATTGAATGCAAGTGTTCTTGAGTTATGGGTGTTAGCATGTATCACGTATTGGTTCTATGCGACGCGACCCACTACAGCGAACAATTTACATAAAACCTTTCTGTTATTGCGCTTTTTCTATACGACTTGTGTTGAAACCCGTCTAGTTTCAGAAAGCTCGAACCAACAATGCCCTGACTTGCAATTAATTAAAAATCTTTATGTGTAAACTGTCAAAGTTAACCACAGCGTTTATTTTAACAAGAGTGAAATCAAAAGTGTGGTGGTGCATACCAGAGTATATCTCGTGCAAGCACAAAATCATAAATAATGTATGTGGCAAACGGGGCGATAAGAGGGCAAAAGCAAACATCGTTAGGCTTTGTTAACTAATAGTCACGCTATCTCGAGGAAAACACGTGTAATAAAAAAGTACGGTACGTTCATGGGCTCTTGCATGAAACATTTTTTTGGAGAACGCTTGCATGAGTTGTATTGCAGTTAGCCAACTTGGCATTTTCCTCAATATTTTGACTTGAAAATTAAAAACTCTGTTCGTCGATAACCACACAGGAATGTAGCTGCTTGATTGAGAGTCGCTAGTGCTGCTTACCAGTCGTGTCCATGATATTGTTGGAGGAGGATTGCCAGTGCCATTGCACTGGAGTTTCACTTTGTCTCCTTTTGAAGCCAACACGTAAGCGGGTTCACTTGATACGCTGGGTGGCACTGAAAACCGCATAACAGAAAGAAATTGTTAGTTTTCACTTATGCTCACCATTTCGGTAGGACAAAACAGTCCATAGTATGCTGATTTGATAAGCAGGCATTACTCTTGATCCATTAAAGCATGTGTTTAAAATATTTTTACAGTTTAGCTTTCATGAAAAAATGTGGGTTCTTTCTCAAACGCATTTTACATTTATGTGTAATTGTTGGTTTATGAAAACAAATGTGAAATATTACGAAAGGGGAGCAACGCAATACTGGGAATGAATTTGAGAACAATGGCGCCAGTTTATTTAAAATGCTGGGAAAAGAAAAATGGTAAAGTGGATTGGGTACCCAGGATCTCGACAGAGTGAACTTGTTCTTTGGGATTATATGTACTAAGCTGGCACACGTAATCCCCTCCATCCTGTAACCTAACGTTTTGTATTTCCAGGTCATATCCGTTGACAATGCTAATCCTTTTATCTCTCGTAATTTTCATCTCTCCCGCGGAAAGGACGGATGGACCACGCTTCCACAGTAGTACATACGGACCTACGAACAGGAAAAAAAGGAAATTTAGTCGCATTTGTAAATTCCTAAGCACATTTCAAATTTAATTTTCATGGCAGCTTTTATCTCCAACTTCAGGTAGGATCCGTGGTAGGAGTACTACGTAACAGATAGAGAGAAGCTTATATGTATGATTTTCGGTACAGTTGGCCTTGGCCATTAACTGTCACAGACAAACTGACCTAAATTATCCACTTGACACGGAAGACGAACAGTGTCCCCAACGACGATACGTAGTTTCTGACCTCTCGACACAAAGTTGGGCGTCACTGCCGATGATAGTAAGGCCATGTCGTCTTCCTCTTCGCCTCGAACTGCAAAATACAAAGCAGAATTGAACTTGGTAATTATCAAATGTCGTTTCCAGCATGCAAGATACTTTGTTTGACTGTTGCTGTGTAAAAATGCTCGTAAATTAGCCGTTTCTCTACAGGACACAATTTCTGGTCACTACTGGGTGGTATTGTATATAGACCGTCAGACGAAAAGATGACGGGAGAATAGCAAGAAAATGTTAAACTTTAACCATGTGGCCCCAGGATGCATTGAAACTGTTTAGTAAAGCCTTTTAACGTAGATTTATGTACTAAAACTGAAACCGGAACAAATTCATGCAAACTCTGACCCGACCTAGATACAGAGTATTTGAGAGACTGGGTGCTTAAACTTGAGTAACTTAGTGACGCCAAAAGGATCGAGTCTGAGCTAAACCCCGGGAATAGTATTGGTTTTGTCGAATCACCATAATTTATTTCTAATCTGCGACTTGGCTTTCACCAAGAGCCAGACAGAGACTTTTTCTGCTGACAAAGTAAGCAGAGCGCCATTAGTAAGTGAAGTAGGACGAAAGTATAAAAAAATATATATATTCAACGCCACCAGATGGTTTCCAAAAACTGTCACGCAATAATGCTTTATCTAGAAACCAACAGCAGCAGTAAAGCAGTACAAAATCAAAGTAGGAAACACAAAGTTTAGTGCTGCCGCTTTTATTGCAGTTGTGACATCTAAGCTGCTTTTTCGTGAATGCGAATGTAGGAAACGGGAAGAGGACCGAAAAGTTGGTAGGGATTGTCATAGAACCGATTAGAAAGAGTAATCCTTGGTTGTTTAGTTTTGATAAATCATGTTTCGTGGTTACGTCCAATATTTTAAAGGGACTTTATTCTTTATTTCGCAGCGGGGAATCTGTCAAGTTGCGTAGATTGTCAATCTGGGTAAAACCGTATGTATACGTATGTATACGGTGCTGTATCAGCACATTTCTTTTCTCAGGAACGAAAAGTAAATGTGTTTGGTCATTAATTACTCCCTCTTGCTATCGCGCCAAGGATAGGGTTTCATCTCGCAGAACAAAAACGAGGAAATGTAAATTTTCAATCTCGCCTTTTTCTTTCCCGGGCGAGTAGCATAAATGTGGACAGAAAATTATAACAGTGACAGGGTAAAATACGAGTTGGGTAAGAAATGGTGACGGTTGCTAAATTTGAATCCGGAGATGGTGAGATATGGATGTCATAAAATATTGATGACATCCTATTCCAGAAGAAAATTAATAATATATTATCGTCTCCTTCTTCGGTCTGCTCCGAATGCGCAGTAAAAACGCGTGTACAGGAGTACAAAACGACGAAAGAGCCCTCGAAATACTGTGGGGAGAGCATAAATGACCAGCAAACGGGATTGTTACAAGATGATGAGATAAGATCCGTCTGTCTGCTGCGCAATTCTAGAAGGATTTGCAATTTTCCTCTTCCCTCGCGTAAATTTTCCATCTGGAAATAACGTCGTGTTGCACAAGGATAGTCCATTAAGAACCGTACCTAAATTAAATTATTTAACAACACAACCGGTTCGCTTTTACGACGTTGTCCCGCAGACAGGAAAGTTTCACAGGGAAAATTAGTCCCTGTCCAGAATGGGAATGTACGATACGCACCCTAACATGTGATTCATAATACACACGCTTATCTAATCTACTTATCAAATACGAAACTACGTTATAAACGGAAAATATATTCATAATTCAATACTTCAGTGCATAACAATGAGTGTTTGCAGTCAATATGGAATATTAAGGGGATTTCTATATGCTATAATTGCCGTTAAAATATTTAAGCGTCAGCGTTGTTAACGATTGTGGCGACTAGTGTATCTTCCATACGGCATTTACAATGGCTTAATCATACTTAACCTGCTGCTATTCTTGTATAGCATTGGTGTTTTAAAATTTTGAAAGGAAGCGAATTATATCTGTATCTGTTTACATTGTAAAAATGTAATATATAAGTTTTAACGGCGTTAAAGTTAATTTGACAATTTGAGGTAGTCACTACATATTAGGAATAAAAGACAATTGTTTTAATTAGTACCGGAAGCATATTAAATTTTTAAATTATATTTTTATAAACGTTATCCTAGGTGGATCAATAGCAACGTATTCAACAGAAGTGCATTGGCTTGTTCCACTCCCACTCTTCTCTCGTCGCTGGAGGAAAGTTTCTTACCATGAGCACACATTGCGAGTTAACAGAGTCAAGGAAACGATTGAAAGAATTAATTTGCTTCCTGGTCACCTGCCACGACTCTAAATCTCCGATTCGGGTTAATTTGGGGCAATACTGGATCAGAGAGTGGAGGGACTGGACGCCAAGTCTAGTGGGCTGTAGGATGATTTCCTCTAAATGACCCAGCATTTCCGTGTTTGCGTTTTCTTGTAAAAATCTTTCCATATTTGCATCGCTCAGCTTCAAATGATCCTGCACATTAGTGCCATCCTTGCCTTTAATTGTCGCTCGCATGTACTTTAGACGCGGGGCTCGTCCAAGGACACCCATTACTGGGCAGCTGTTCATACACCAAACGTGGATGCATTCCAGGTGTTCCAACAATCTGTTGGCTTCTTCAGGTAATGCTTGCTGCATGTGATCACCGGGGGACAGCGTGATGAGAATTCCGTGATAGTACTTCAGATTTGGAAAACAACGGGAGAGTGTCTCCACGTCCATCATCGTGTCTTCGTCGGTGGGTTTATTTGGGTAAGGCAGCACTAATGAGGTGATCATGCTATCTTCAATTTTACAAATGAGTAACGCTCGAAAACTGTTGAACTTTCGAAGTATTGCTACATGGGTGACGTCACCATCCTTAAATAGGTCGGTGGTTAGTGTGTCCGTTGAATCTGGGGCGTTGATGGTACTCGATACACATTCGCTTATTAAACTCCACAAGGAATCCTTTGCATTCACAGAATTTCTCCGGTTCATGCCTCTAACTCGAAATATTTTGATGATGGGGAACCCCGTGTAAAGATAACCGGTTTGCATAGCTGCACAGGCAAACTCGTACCCGTTCCAAGTGACCATTGTCCCCAAGACATTCACCATATCTAGCGTGTTTGCACACGAATTTCTTTCTTGCTGGGGCAGTGTCACCTCCCATTCCGTGCTGTTATTAAAGGGGGACTCTGTGAGAACTTCGCCAACTGCAGGTAACGCCAAGTCTAATTTTTTGCAGGGGGGCTCTTTCAGCAGGAGGTTTAACAGTCCTTGATCAGTCACCTTTTTAGACATTGAAACATCCAAGAACCGTAGGAAGTGACAGTTTGAACCAACTACGGACAGAACATGGTTATCTGCACCGTTTACTAGAGATAACTTAGTCAGAAGCGGAGAGTGAGAAAAAATAAGGGGGAAATTTGAGTTCCTTAAAGAAGCGGAACTTCGGAGTCCGATGGAGAGCTGCTTCAGTTGGCCGAGATCCGACGAACAGAGAATGCTGTATAACTGGTCCAACTGGTTGGAAGACAACAGACAATGAGTCTGACTACGAAGCTTCCATCGAACCAGGTTGTTGCTGGAGTCAGAAAATTTGCGCCAAAATAGGATATTCCTAAAATGAACATAGTTTGAAGCTACAATTTCAGAGGTGGCAGGTGGAATGGAAGAGGAATTGGAATCAGCGTGTGAAAAATGTTTTTACCTGCCTGACCCTACCAAATCCACGTGTTTCCGCATACTTTCTGACTTACAAAAATCAAACATATTTAAAGCGATGGTGCTCGAGAGCTGCACGCAATGACTCAACACACGTCGAAGTAAAATTTCTGGCACATTTTGGTTTTGAAAATACTCTTTAAGTTCCGAGGTGCTGCTACTGCCACTTCCAAATTCCACGCGGAGAGGATTGCAGCGTTTACCGGTGTAGAAGCTAAGGCATTGGGTATCTAACCGGAGGGGAAGGGTTACCTTAGGACAAACTCGCTTACTTACTTTCCTTCTGGTCATTTTTTACTTGAAAAACTCGTGTCGAAGGGAAAATTCACAGGGAAAATACTTTTTTTTAGTTCCGCTAAATATCCTTTGTTTCCGTAGTATCGTTAAGCGTTGTCGTTTTTAACCTTTCTCCAGCCGAACCCAAATTCTTCGTTACTAACGACTTTGTTATTTTTTTATTTTATTTAAAATTTAATTTC
>JAHZNE010007740.1:0-11953 GCA_027744055.1 Callyntrura sp. NNG-2020 | reverse complement strand
TGGCTGCTGCATCCGATGCAGCAGCAAGGCAGTAGGTTCAACCGTACCGGGTGGACTGTGGGTAATGTGAGGATACCTCAGACATTTCTCTTTCTCCCCTTCAGCCTGAGATGCTCAGCCATGTACTCTGTGTTTTCTCATATTTTTTGAAATGTTTATTTTCTTCCAAGGTAAACTACTGGAGAGGCAAGTGTTGTTTTAGAAATGTATGATGGTACCGTGTTCGTACAATACATCACCTTATAATCTATATCACACGCGGCATGTGTAGTACGTATACGCAACGAAGGATACTATACATAGGTATTACACCATCATCATATTTAATGTTTTGTAAACATACCGACACAAGTGCTCTTCTTTTTCTTTCAACCAAAACAGTCCCACTGTTTTTTCCGTGTAGTATATGGACAGACAGGTGTGCTGCTGCAGGGATTTTTAAATATATTTACTTTAGTACGAGACAAGATGCTAGGTCTCTTTACTGGTTTTGTGTAAATAATTATTACTCAGCACAGCAGGACGACGCGGATCCCTTAGGCCATAAAAGAGTCCTGGAAAAATATGTATGTAAGTCTATATATTACGGTTGTAATACTACTTACTGATTTTTTATTTTCTTCGAATTTTTTATTAGTGGCAATAAGTGGGTCTGCCGTACCAGTGCTGTCGTCACACATATACACACGTTCGTTGTGACTGGGTCGTTCTTCGTCCACCACACACCAGTGGCAATCACCAACTCAAGAGTGTTTTTCTCTCTATCTGGAGAGTTGGTATCGTCTTCCGCGAAAATAAATATAAAGAAACAGAGAATTGTGGCACAAAATTACATTTCAAGGACTTCTGCCAAAGACCTGTACTAACAAGGGCTTATCTGAACACCACTGCACTGTATCCTTTAAGCAACATGGTATTATCCAAAATGTTAAGTGGAATGAGAAGGCACTAGACTAGACTTCCAGGAACAGAAACGGACTAGCAAGCGCAATGTATGTAATAATGGCACATGTATGAACCCATTCAACCTTCCGTTTATCCTTTCCCAATCCTCTTTGTAGTGTTATAGCCTGTCGTTGTCGTCGTCATCTCTTCCTATTATCTGACAGATATGCTTTCGGTTTGTAGAGGGTACCATATAGGAGCTCGATTGTCATTTGCCCCCAGTGTTCATTGTACTGCAACTGCCACTAAAACCGAAAAGGTAATAATGACGGTGTCATTTCAACTCGTTTTCTTTTCTCGACTATGTAGACTTTATATGCATGGCTGAATGGGAAATTGTGTGCAGTATATATTTTCTCGATCACTTTTCCACTTTCCAGCTCGATGCGGAGAAACGATACGTACAGCTATTCGACCACAAAAGAGCCCGAAGAAAATGATCATCCCATTGTCATGATCATCAACAAGAACATCGTATGGCGTAGGTTGAGAGAGAGTGTGAGAGAGAGAGAGAACTAGCTATCCGGAAAAGAAAATAGCGTTCATGTAAACCAATACAAACGCTGTTCTACTACCTTTCTTTTCCTTTTTTATTAGGCGGGGGAAAATGTGCCAATTTTGGAGAAGTACACATATAGTACAACCTTCAAAATGGCCATCATCCATGCTGCCAGCCATTTGAACAGTTTTCAATTATTTCGTCCCACGAAAAAAGAAATAAATAGAAGAGGCCATTTTCTTTCAAAGTGAAAATGGTCTTGGAGGTGCGGTGGACATGCTGGAAAATAAATAAGGCGTGGACGAAAAAGTGACCAAAAGTCTAACACGACAACGAAGAGGTAAAAAGAGCAAGAAAAAAAATTAAATTGTTCAGTCAAATAGTCCCACTCCAACAGCCACTGCTACACACAGGCTGTGCGTTGCTGCCCATTGTTTTATTTTCTTCACATGTCGCCACGACTAATAATAATGTGCACACATTTTATATAAGGTTACCAATTGCTGCCCTGCTACTTGATGGCCGTACTTTCATGGTACGTCGTTTCATTTTGCTTTCTTTCTGGGTGATGGACACGTAACATGACAGCAAAAAGAAAAGAATGAAAAGACACAAGCGTCGGCCAAACATATACTCACATGTTGTTTATTTGTATAAAGTATAAGTAGGATTTGTTGGCTTTTGCTTTCTTTCTCTCCCACTCAACTTGTTTGCAGCACACTACTAGTGACATAATAGTCTCTGAGTAAAGCCCATGCGATTGTGTAGTGCACAGTGGTAGTAGCAGCAGCAGTAATTCCGGCTGAAATGAACATCTTAACTAATCACCAGCTTGCTACTACTAGACGACCGGCCGTTACTATTTTAGCTGATTTTTGTCCACGGAGTGAGCGTCACACACCACCTCACATTTTCGTTTTTGCAGCAGCAGTCCAGTTTAGTCCACGTGATACTTTACCAGGACGACGGTGATTGCAATGAAGTCAAGGAAATTATCAACCACTTTTTTCCACCCATGAGTTCCCAGTAATCCAGCCTGTTCTCTCCATCCTGGAGAAAATGTGTCATTTTTCTTGGTGTGATGATGTGGTGTATTGTGGTCTTGTGTATACTGTGACATAGCACGGTATTGCAAAACCACTTGACTTTCTACCATTTTATGACCTGTTATAGCTATTTAGCTACTTTCCAGTCGTGTACCCCCATATCTTACTCGAGTTGCTCTTTTGGCTGCGAAAAAAATATACATTTCTCCTTTCCTTTTCAGACTTATGACGGCTGTCAGCAGGAAATGGCCTTCCACAAAACCATCCGGCCTTATAAAACACACACATAGTAAACTTTTTTCTTAACTTGTTTGTGGTTTCATTTTATATAACTTTCACTGCAACCTGACAAGAAAAAATATTTTCTACTTATGTAACAATGTAACAGTAAGCCTATGCTGGACCATGTTTCTGATACCACAAAAGCGCCCTGCACCAACATACCAACGTCACTGCCACCACCGGCAGGCAAGTACACCGAACCCAGAGCACAGCGTGACCAATATGGAATGCACATGTAACCGGATATAGTGGCTGATGAAACGGAGAGAGAGAGAGAGAGAGAAGGAGAAGGAAAATGAATCACAAAAATGTCTTCCCGAACTTATATCCTTATCACCATGTCTTTATTGACCTGTGTGTGTGTATTCTCCCTCTCTCTCTCTTCTGTTCCCGTAAAAATAACAGCAGTAACCCAAAATCGTAGTTACGAACAAGTCAAGTAGTCTTACAACTTACAACTTCTCCGAAAAATAACAGAAGAAAAAGAAGAACGACCGAGCGAAGGGAAAAGTTTTTTCTTGTCATATTTTTTCGCAACTTGTTTTTATGCCTCCAATCCCGCGTTTTTCTTATTTTCCCGTTTTCCCTCGTTCATTCATGTTGACTCGGTTGGTTGGCTGACTTTTCTGCTTTTTTAAAGAAGAAAATGTTACAGTGGTTGGCTTGTTGGAAGGATATTGCAAAAATGAACAAGTCATGATTTTATTACACTTTTAATATTTTTCCTTACGGGTAAAAATATCCCTTGGCACGGAGCGACGTTATAACAATATGAGTGCACACAAAAGGCATAAAAATGAAATGCTGCAGTTTGCCCGGTGGTACTGTGCAGCAGCAGCAGTGTGAAAAATATTGTAAATCCAAAACACAAAAGAAAACAATATATATAATGAATACATGGATGAATGAAAGGATGTTTCCAGAGTTTTGCTGTTGCAAGAGACCATAATAAAGAATGATGAAAACAGTCAAGTGAACGAGCATGCGACGGCGACGACGACGACGACTAACCCAAGTACAACTGGGAGCTTTATCCGAGAAAATAACGCAAGTGCCAAAAATGACGGCATTAGTTTCCTTTCCTTCAATATTTCATTGTTGCTTTGCTTTTTGCTATCGCCCAAGTTACCGAGTACGTGTGTGTGCAATGTGCACATTGCCATTGCTTGTTAGAAAATCAGAAAACCAATAATGGCAGTACAGAAACAGCATGGTCGGTTCTTATTCTTGTTGTTGCATACAACACCGATTACGCCTACGATTACATGTAGATATACACTATACACACACACACAAGCAAAAAAAAATAATCCGTGGATGACTAGCAGCAGCATACACAAAAGGAGAATGATGGCAGCGAAGCGAGCAAAACTGGGCTAATAAAAAATCACTACATATCATATGTTTTTGTGAATTTGAAACATATCGACAAATATACCAGGTAAAAAAGGCATTTTCCTCGTCGCCATCATCGTCATCTCACATGCAAAATAAAATACACAACAAACTCTCTCACACCGAGAATATGCGCCTATGACATGAAAATGACTTTCTCTCACCGTTTTTTTTTGTCCCGCTGTATAGGCGTTGTCGCCGTCGTCAAAAGAATGCCGATACTACCTTTTCCTTTCTCTGGGTTACCTATATGCTAAGTTGGTAGTGTGCCTGGAAAAGTAAATTGATCTAATAATGTGAAGGAGGAGGAGGAGGAGGAGAGGGGAATAACAGAAAACGGAAAACGTCGCGTTTTTATATTATTTTTTTGTTGTTTAGCCCAGTCAACGAACGATTCGACCAACTAATCATATCACCGTGTGGGGAGGCATGTATATCGCTTTATTTTTTGCATGTTTACTCTCACTCGCGGGTATTTTGGTGTGTGCATGCAGGAGGATATAATACGGGTAGTTGAGTGAGTTGTAGGGACAGCTCGAGTTTTCGTTTTCCGCACAGTTTAGACAGGGAATGAAAATGAAAGAAAAATGGCATTTTTTTGTGACGACTACTACTTTGATGACGATATGATGATGGAAAATTGCGATAAGATAAAAATCTTGCTTTTGTGAAGTTTATTCCCGTTGTTTATTATTATATTAGTGTGTTTCCAGAGAGGAAAAATGGCATAAAACTGGCTCTTTTGTTGGTTTTTCCTGGAAAAAAGCAAGTTTGTTTTTTACTCTTTGCATAAAAGGATATTTTTGCGTAATCATATGAATTACCTTTTTTCTGCCAGTTTCGTTGGTGTATGTATACATACGCAGGAGAGTAACACCGTGTGTTTTTGCTGCGTTCATATCGTTATCGTCATCTCAATCGTCATCATTTTGCCAGTCATTCTTTTCTCGCTTTTGGCATGAAAGTGAATAGGGAGCGAGAGGAAGCTATATTTCTCTTTGTGTTCGTCTTCGAAAGCATAAAAGGGAAATATAATTTGAAATGGGATTTTTACCACTTTTTTCTATTTACACTCACGTACGCACGCAAAGAAGGCGATTATTTAGATCCTTAGCGGAAAGGAAAACAGACAACGGGAAGGGGGATATTGTCTCAAAGTAATGGTGAAAATAATAATAATAAAGTTGGGCGAATATTAAGTTGGCCATGACCAAATTGGAAAAGAAACGAGTTAAAACCCATAAAGAGATATGGTCGTTTTAGTACTTCTGTGGCTAGTTAAAAATGGAAAACACGTTTCACGTTGGGATAACTGGGTATGTTACATAAAATAGTTTGTATTGACGTACTCATCTACTTAAAATATGCATGTGTTGAAGTGCTGTTAATTAGAAAATTACTATTTGAAATAACCTTCAGGGTAAATTGCATTTTATGGGATTTGCCCGCCCCTGCTGTGTAGGCATATCAGAAATTCGTACTCGTTTCTATGCAACAATGCTTAAATACTAGCTTACTAGCATGAATTGTATCCCAACGGAAACTATTACTGTCTCTGGAGAAGGATATTTGTTGCTAATTGAGAGAAACACAGGAGAAAGTAACATGCGGTATGTGACTAAAACAGGTCAGATTAAGATGATATACTTCTCTGAACAGCGTTTTAACTTAAATAAACCGATCTATTATGTGCTTAAATAGCACCTGTCACATGTACCTATTTATAAAAACTGTGTACATACTTCTTATTGATTTACCTGACATGGCGGCTCATTAACATTTCCAGTGCAACTATATAACGTACAACAACGATGTTCTTTCATTTTCTATTTCCCCGAGAAATGTTTTAAAAGTACACTAAGCAGAATGGGTACTTAACAATATATACACTTCATGTATGTATTATATTATTATATACCTACGTATTATATAAGCAGGACAGTATATATGGCGCAGTATGAATGAATAGTGGATAGTCACAATATTCTGTAAGCTTTGTTTGCCTAAGCTTACTTACGCAGCAACATTAATACGTCGTGGCTACTTAGAATGCGGCATTATCATCACGCACGAAAAATTAAGATGTAAAAAAAACATAACGAGCTAACATTTATACTAGGAAGGTCATATAATGACTGGGTAATTATCAAAGGAAATAATACAACTTTAGTAAACCATAGTGTACGACCAACAACCACCCAGCCTAGTATATATTGACGTTTATAGTTTGCATTCTTATATACGTCGTGATGAAACAAATCTGCACTACTTGTGCTAAACAGTAAATGGAGGTGATTCTGTCAATCTGATTTTAGAGGTTATTTCAAGGGCTCGTGTTAATATTTTATAAATACAACGACTCAATTACAAGATGGAGACTATTGGAGACCTTCTTCCCCTACGTATGTTTGCCGGCATCTATTAGTCATGACAAATCCGATTGACGCTTCTCAATTTACTGACGTTAAATGTCCACACAACTTTGGTATACTAATATGTAACTTAACTACTGGCTGTCGCAGGAGTGAAAACGAACGAATGCTATTAACTTTGATTGCCCACTTTAAATAGAGGGAACTTGATAATATAAAATGAAATCGTGAAAGATGACAAGACAAAGCTTGAATATCCATCTGTGAATTCTATTGAGCCTTTCACCGTAACTACTGCCAAACATTCAATTTTTAACTCTGCTACTACTGCCCAACATTTACCAAACCAGTCAAACAAAATTGTAGTATTCACAGTAGCTGGTCGTAAACAATCATACAATTCAAGAATGCACCTACATACAACTTACTGAAGTTTTAGTGTACACAACACAAGCATATCCACCACCCCAAACGCTGATATTTATGTTAACTACTTACATAAATGGCATAAACGGGCCTAAAAAGTGAAAAGCATCTAATAACTCATATCACCACCATCATTGTCGTCATCGCCGTTGAAATCCCCCACGTTCACAAATAAATAATAAAAAAGGTTCACATCACCGAAAGCCGAAATAACAACTCTCTTTGCAAACACACCTTTCGAAAATAACACAAACACAACAGTGCACATATAACTCCCCACTTGCCATATTGCACTGTCACATGCACAGACGGCAGACGGCAATATGCATAACATGGGCTACGTAAACTATACTTCCTCGCTAATTCCCTGTTAGACCCTTTGGTTCTTTTAAATCTCTTTTTAAATCGCTATAACAAAGAAACTTTTTCTTCAGTGCATTAATACTAACTACCGTCATTTGTGTACTATACAGCGAAACGTTCCTCATAATTTTGAGATTTCCCATCGATTTTTTTCTTTTCCCCGTCTCCTTTTTCCGGCCACACGCCTATAAAGCATTCAAACATATTATTCTTGCATGATATTAAAGTGTATGGTCGTGTATACATTTTGCCAGCATACATTTTTCATCCGTCGCATCATGTGGTATCAACAGCAGAGAAACAGAGAGCAGAGCAGAGGTAGTAGGAACGGTGCTGGAAAAAAATTGCGCAAGTTTCCAAACTGGGAGTCCAATAAAACGACAACGTCGACAAGGATGATGACGATGATACTGATAGCGATCATATTATCATGTGTTGCCGTTTTGTTTTTGGCTGGTTCTATTATTGTTGTTTTGTTACAAGCCGGGTGTACTGTGTAGCAATAGTAATAGTGAGTTTTACCACTTCATTCATGTCTCCCTGGGCCCATTAATATCTCTTTTTTTTACTCTTGTTGTGATTGTGTGTATTACTGACTCACCATAACCACCACCAGCCAGCCAACTAACCAGTCTAACAAAGAACACAATCATTCCATTCCTATTTTTCTTTTCACTAATACAAACCACTACGAAGAGAGGTAAACATTTTCCTGCTGTGATGACGCTCTACTACGTGCTTCCTTTCTCACGTCTATATTAGACCATGCGTGTTGTTTGTTATTTTCGCTAATCCCATAAAAACTTTAGTTTGTTCAGTTCAGTTGTGAATTTTCCTCTATACGCAAAGACAAAAGGCGGCAGAGAGAGAAAGAGCGAGAGCAGCCAGGCTGGGGCTGCTGTGTCGGGTGTTGGTAGATGGTATGTGCCACCCAATAAAATATCTATATCACTTTCCCTCTTGTCTTCATTCTCTCCCTGATCTGTAGTTCTGTTTTTTGTGTATGCTCAATTATTACAATCGTAGAAACACACAAGTGTACACCCAAAACTAAGTTCCGACAAATGTTTTCGCCAACTTTGCTCAGGTTGTATTATACTCCTCCAAACGGTTATGCTGCTGCCGGCGCTAGTAGCGCTTCTAATAATAAATAAAGTAGAACTCGGCATTTATTGCTAGTCCCGCGTAGTGGTACCAATAATACCATTACCACGGCTGCTAATCTCTCAGCACTTTGTTCATGTTATACAACAAAAACAACATCAACTCCGTCAACAACAATAAAAACCGCAAAATATGGTGTGTCCTCATCTTTAAACTTATGCTTACAGGCAAGCAAGCAGGCGTACACCTAGAAATTAACTCGCTTTCTCTCTCTCTCTCCGTCTCTCTCGGTTTCCTATTTTGCCCGTGTATAAAAATTAAAAAGCAGGTTAGAAAATCAGTTGTTGTTGTAATATTATCTCCATTTGCTTTCCATTTTCATTTCCTGCTGACACAATGGCCCAGAAAAATGCTCAGGTGGGGGCGCCTCTGCCTATATTATGTACGTGCTTTTTTCTCGTGCTGACCAAATAACTCCCTTCTTCCGAGGTAAAAGTGGCTGTATATTTTTCATCCATTGCCATTCATAGTTTACGTTTTCATAAATGAATTATTGCTCGCACACGTAACTCATCCATCGTGAGTCAAGTGAAAAATTCCCTCTAGTTTTTCATAAAAACTCCTCCAGCTCCGTAGCCTAAAATTAACTTGAGATAGTGTCATTTTGCATGTTATTCATGTCTCTCCTTTTCTCCCTGTCCACCTACCACCACCACTTGCTCATAAAATACTTCAAGACCGTCATATATCCTAGTGAAAAGCGATTGCATATCATAGTTGTGTGCATTGTAACAAAACAGGCATGCAACTAACACACACACACACTTACCGCTCAACTTGTTATTTATCAACAGTTTACAATCTATACGACTGGTAATAAGTGCTGGTCTCGTAATATATATTTTTATTCCATTAATTCATTTTTTCTCATAACACGGTGCCATACATCCATTACCTTTTGTGTAATTTACCTTTTGTGCTAATCGCGTTCGCATGCCGGAGGAGAATAGTAATACAATAATCCTTAAATACTTTTAGTGCACAACATACCATGCAACCATCCTTTATTATTTACTATCCTACCTTTTTTCTTTTCTCCGCCAAAAAAGGCTTAATTTTTTGCATGCTTGTGCTGTTTTTGCTCTCTCTCTCTCTCTCTCTTTCATTCAACTGAAGTCAACACGACAAGAGTGTATTCACCTGTGCACCACAAACTCGCAAACTTTCTCTACATCCGGCATTACTACAACCACCATCAGCACCACAGCTGCTACTGATATGCATTTTTGATTGCATGTGTGTGTGTGTCTGTGTGTTATGCTGTACCTCGTGCTGCCAGTTAGTATGATTATTATGTAAGTACACAAAAGTGTGTCTGCCTTCCTACCTACCTACCCATATTTCTTATTTACCACAACCACAGGAGCAGCCGCCGCCACCGAGCCTAATAAAAGCAACAACAAAAACAACAACAGCCAAGAGAGAAAGAGCACTTATAATTTGCTCCCTTTTCTCCTAATAGCCTCAAACAGTCCAACAAACTACCGTGTGCGAGTCATCCAGTGCAACCCCAACAAGAACGGCTGTATAAATGAC
Organism: Callyntrura sp. NNG-2020; assembly: GCA_027744055.1. Lineage (NCBI taxonomy): Eukaryota > Metazoa > Arthropoda > Collembola > Entomobryomorpha > Paronellidae > Callyntrura > Callyntrura sp. NNG-2020. Next base: position 1,925 of record JAHZNE010007740.1, on the reverse strand, counting down.
ATGAATTAAAAAATAGACCCCGATGGGTATTATGGTTGTTAGTCGTAGTGGTGAACTGATATCCTCTTCTAATTTAACTTATATTAATTCCGCCTACCAACTCGCTCTCCCCCGTTCACAGTACCTAACAAACACTACAATTTTCTCGAAAAGTTCATATAATATTTTATTTTTTCCCTCCTATTATTTGTATTGTTTGTAAAACCACCAACCGACCTTACAACGGCTACGTACCTCCAAGCTGTATTTTCCTCTCCGAGGAAAACTCGAACCACAACCTACACACTGCCTGCCTGAGATCATGTTGATGACGATGATGATGGTGATGGAGGAAAAAGCAAATTATGGCCAGCATAAATTATGCATCGTGTCTGCCCTTTATCGACTTTTCCATTTTTTCTCTCCTGAATGAACGCAAGTCTCTCGCTCTGTGTGGTGATGGTGGTGGTGGGCACGAGTAGGAGGAGAAGGATGATACCAGGAGGAGGATGATGATAATCCTTTAGCCCCTTTATATCTCTTTTTTAAAAAACGGCTGCTCTGGAAAATGTACGTATGGTTATGCAGAATCACGAAAAAAAATATAAAAAGTGTGTAGCATGTACCTACTTACGACCATGAAGACGACGGTGATGATAACGATGATGGTGCAAGGCACGTCAATATCTACCTACATGTCTACTTTGTTGCTACTGAGCTCAAGGAGTGCGAGGGCTGAAAAAGTTTTTCTTGTTTGTTTGCATTACTGCACAGGACGGCAAAAAAACGCTACGGGAAAGAGTGCTGGCAATCACCCGTGGAAAATTGTGTTTATACTACATCCGAAAGAGAGAAAGAGCATTTACCTTTTTTGCTAGACTTTTCTCTCTTCTGAGAGAGAATAAAAAATCAAAAATTGCTTGCTGTTGTATCGTTTTTCCTGGAAAGGTAGTACCGTAGTAGCAGTTTTCCCTATATTAACAGTCGAGAAGGAAGTAGTAAGTTGTTGTTTGTTTGCAAGCAATCAGATGGAGTGCAAGGTACACACAGAAAACCAAAGGGGAATGGCTAGATAAATATACATTCCAAAAGTGATGATGCACTTTATCTGCTACTGTTGCTGTACTTACAAACTTACAATATCGTGTGTAGGGAACACTATGTCATACAGTCCGTTTAAGTTTTAAGTAAGCGATAAGCAAGTAAAAAAAATAGGAGAGGATGTAAGAAAATTTAGCGGGGAGTTTTGTGTTCATGTGTGAGTTTTTTTTCTCTCCTGGAGCTCCCGGAGCAATTTCACGTGTACCTTGTCATCATCATTTACAATGCAGAGTGCATTAAAAGTGGTCTTGGAGGAGGAGAAGACGACGGGGATTTCACTTGTTTGCATGACTAGATATCTGCAGGCAGAGCGAAAGTTCACATGCACGTAGGTATTCCCTTTCTCATGCTCAAACTAGTCAACTAACTTCCTTCCTTTTTTGACAGTTGCAACAAAGTAACGAGAGGGACAAAAACTAAAAAGGAAAAGTAAAAATGGCTAAAAATGCTGAAATTCGCTGTTGTTTATTTAAGAAAACTACATGCATGATGTGGGTATATGGGAAAAATTACAATCCTATCCTGCAGCAGAAACATTTCAAGGAACAAATCAGCATTTTGCTTTGAAAATGTACTGGCATCATCGTCACCGTCATCAAAAGCGACAGCAAAAAGCTGGACGAGCCGATGATTTTGAAAATCTGTGATAGAACGACGCAAGAGAAAACAGAGGACTGGGTAAACATTTACAAAGCATTATGGATGGATTATATTGACTCAACTTTTTTATTTGGCTATCTTTCTTCTCAGCTGCTACAGCTGGTAGTAGGCAAACAGCTGACCCTTGGAAGATTGAGTCACGGCGAGAGAGAACATCCTGTATATCCGTACAAAAACCTGTATAG
>JAHZNE010007739.1:0-12653 GCA_027744055.1 Callyntrura sp. NNG-2020 | reverse complement strand
TTTTCTAGAGCCAGGTGTCTAGCTTTGTCTGTATTCAGTTGATATGAAAAATTATCCACTATGCGTTTAAGAAAGTCTTTTATACATTAATTCAACAAGTTATTTTTCCTTTAACTTATTCATGGGCAGAGCATATAATCCATATTTGTAGGCAACACCAGTTTTAGTTTAGTTGATATGCTTGATATACTAAATAGTTTATTTTTTAATGCAGTTTAGCAAATCACAGAATATACATAGGAACGGAACACGATTAAATTAGTGCTGCCGATAGTACATGCGCATTTATATGCATTATTGGCGTTGTATACTGTGAAGTGTATGTGTGGTGAAAATATTAATGTGCTTGTTGTTGATTACCTTCATTAATTAAGTAATTATCATACAAAAGTGCTCACAACAAAGTAAGTTGGACGTTGTACAGCATAAAGCGGGAGAAGAGGACTTGGACAGAGAGGAAGCACACATGACCAAACTACCAACACGTACCACACCAACGCGTCGTATAAAGAGTACATGGTATGATTGTTTGGTTGTCAATAAATTCTTGTTCGAGATTAGAATGGCAGATTCGAAATGGTTTAACCAAAAGCAATAACAAATTGCAGTCCTCCTCATGAAACCGTGTTGTACAGAAAAGTCAAATCAGGATTTACATCAGCACAATCAATACGCTCACTCACATCCATTTACGTACAGAGAGCCGGCATTGTAAACTCACTACATACACTACTACTTACGTACTACTGATATGATGCATCATCATTCAATTTACGATCTAATGAATCCCTTTCAAAGCTAAAGTAGGTGTTGCTCAAATTTACATTTGGGATTGATTGAATTGAAAGCAATATATTTATTACAATGACAATACATAAATGTACATTATCATTTTGCCAATAATAATAGCATTACACTTTCTTCACAATAGCGATTCAATAAAAACGATTCTTACACACCATTTATATACTTGTACGTACGTAAATTGTAATTGTAATATATACGAATGCAGGTACATACAGCACACACACACACAAACAGGCAAGAAAACCGTGAAATAAATGACGACGACAATCCCAACTTCTTTTTTTTACCCCCAGTAGATTCTTTTCCACCGGTACCTCATACAAAAAACCTTTCGTTTGGGTGCCAAACCAAAACCGTAGAATAAAAGTCCCGAGCATTCATTCATGCGTTTATTCAATTTATCAGCTGAATAGGAGCAATAACAAAAAGGCAAAGTGGGAGGTTGTTTCCCATCTTCAATGTGTGTGATAGGTGCGCAGCGTGTTCCTATATGAAAACTTTATAACCTAATGTATTCAGTATTCACACTCCTAGGTATTTCTGTATCTTTTCGGAATCTACATAATATCACCATTTACAAAGCGCTGCGACTTTTGTACAATTGTCAGCCTCCAGAAGAAATGTCTTTCACCACATTTCACTAGTGATGTTACGTGAATGTAATTGTGATAATCAATCGGGATAAAAGCCGTATAATTTCAGTTTTCAGTGGAGGATAATCATCAATTTAGAGTTGTATTCAAGGCAGCAATGGGGTGGCAATGTCTTGTTTCGGGTGTAATGATTTTAACACCCAACGTATACTTGTACACGTCTATTTAAGTTTAAGTCCATTGCCAACACGTTCTTGTGAAGCACCCCTTACCCAACAATCTTACACAAAAAAGAACAGCTTTTGTGAGAGTGACCGTCGTATGTGATGTAAGCATACTGTTTCGCTGATGATGAAGGCACATGCAACAAGGTTCTACTCCTAATAGTTGCCACTACTTTGTCCACTAATGTACCTCCCTTTATCTGCAATGCAATGGCCATATTCCTGATGATGACACAGTTAATCGCTTCTCAAGCGCTTGTTCAGACAACAAGTTAAGATTTATAGTTAAATTGGTTTACTTGACTGGTGCTTATGCAGATTAGACACCACCAATAATTAAGCGTCTGAATTTAACATTAAATGATAAAACATGATTGAATCAAGCAACGTGCAATAAATATTAAATTACAAGTATAGAATGCATTGTTGCAAATATTATGATCAATAGGATCAACTATCACACCAATGGCCCTTTACTTCTTTGGTAAATCTTTGCTAAATGATGCATGAACTAATTAGGGTTGCTTAGTTGCTTGACGTTACGATAATGATAACTACCGAATAAATTAGTAAAGGGTGTAGCAGTCATTGCCTTTGAGCATGTGTATGTATTGATAAAAAATTATAGTATAAACACATACGCAAGTAATAATGAATGACGGAATGCTAGCATTGGTGCGAAAAAAATAATAGCGAAGCGAGAAGGAAAAAAGCAGATGCAGATGTCAATAGCTGACTGAACTATCGTTGAATGCTAATACATCAGCCCCGAACAAAAAGAGTTCTTTACATTGCATTGAATGCAAATATGGTTGACTGCTTCCGTGGATTGTCGATTTCCTTTTTACAGTGGTGGTGGTGAACATGGAGAGAGAGAGGCTTTTATAAATAAGGCTCTATCAAGCGAAACAAATTTTTTAAGTGTCAAGATCGAATTGAATGCAACAAAAGAAAAGGTAAATGACACGGTGTAATGCAGCAAAATACGGACCGTGGTGGATTGAACAGAAAAATGAGGAACTCACACATACAAACTTTTAACTTTCAAAAAAGGGATCTCAAATTCTCTGTGTAATTAAACAGTGTTTATATTTACCAATATTCTGCGTATTCCTATTTAAAAAGGGCTTCTAAACAAGTATGTAGATATACTTTCACGTGATGATTTTTCGGGGGTATTGCGTCCATTAGTTTTTCACTTCTGTTTTTTTGGATAAAAATTAGAATAAATTGAACGAATCAAAAATACTCCTTTACAAAATCTTATTTTGAACAAAGTTTACTTGATTTCCCTTCTGGTTTCATACATAAAGGTTACTCGCCTGAAATCTTTTTGTGTCTTACTCGTTCCACATTTATTCAGCAAGCCAAAAAGATCCGAACTCCAAAAATTCAATGAAAACGTGATTATAAAAATATAGGTTGAAGCTGGGACCTTGACTCTACAATTCTACATATAAAATAGAAATGTAAATGTATTGGTATTTTGGCACAATGTATAATGAAAATGAAACTGTAAAAGCCATGAGACCACCTAAACTCATTAATCTTTCAACGCTCCTCTTCTTTATACACGTATAGCTTACTGATCCAGTTTTGGACTGCTGATCTGTAAATATTTTTCATACGAAACAAAGGTTTGTCTAGAATTATAATCGCTTGACTGTTTCTCTCATCATCCTCCTGAATTAACTAGAGTTTCGCCCTTCGTTGCCTTAATTTTTAGGGTACATTACAAGGCAATGGTCCAATTTCAACAAGGGTTCCAACTCCCATTTGTACAATACTGTTGATAGTGTTGATGGCACAACTCAATGTAAACATGTACGTGTACTTACTACGTACAGAAGCATAAAGCTAAGGTAATCTGTTGTACAGTTAGTTGTTTTATAACTTTTTTTTGCGTGAATGAACATTTATGCAATAAACTGTTGGGTAAGTGGAGCTACCAAACCAGATGAAGGGTAAAGAAAGAGCGTGTTATTATTTTCATCTAGCCATATTGTTCTGTTACTGGATTTTAGTACAACTTTAGTTGCTTCCCTCCTGTTTGCAAACGAAGCAATGTGTATCAATTAACAACACTTATAATTTAATTACATGGATCTCCTCTGCTACGGCTTTTTAATTATTTCTTTTCTCATTGGTACCCACGTCACATTTGCTCGATACGCACACTCTTTTATTTTCTCACTTTCGCCCCTACAATAGGAGGAAAGCAATCTGTCTGCGTGATACGCATAAACGAACATTTAATCACGGCGATATTAAAATTTGAGTGAAATTATTTTTCACTGCAACCCTTTTGTGGTAAAACTTAATATTTATTTTTTACACCGACTACATGGAACAGTGTGCTTTAATCATTTAGCATAATCGTCGTTTGCAGATGGTTGAAATGCGGTGTTGTTGCTGTTACTACTGATATGCTGTGTACACCACACTGGGACATCCTAAAGACAAAGCATTATAAAGTTTTACAAAGCACTAATTTGAATGTCGCCCGTGACCGTGATTGCATCATTCCCTAAAAATCTTATTACTAAAAATCTCTTCTTACAAATTAACAAAAACTCTGCTGGTTGGGGGTAACGATGTTATAATAATCGTACAATTTTAGTCAATTGAAGTGATAAAAGTTCATTTTGTACTCTCAGTTTTCGGGTAAACTGCAGAAAATTACATATTTAATAGATGTGTGCGTTGCTATTGTAGTAGGTGTCCCTCCGTTTTAATTTTCTTTTATTGTCAAAAAGATTACCTGCAACGCAAGAAGTGCTGACACCAGCTTCTTTCTGGCATGACCAAGTAAATTATTTAAGAAGGAAACCGACTACAATTATTCTTAATGAATTGCGTAACTGAAACCGTTATTATGTTCACAGTGGACCACATGGATCGTAAAAAAACTTAAGAACCCGAGTACAGATTAACCGGACTATTTTATAATATTTTATGCCTATGATATTATACTCATTCTATCTTTTTGAAACAAATTATAATGATGCAAGAAAGACAGCATACACAGACAACATAAATGGTTTACATTCGAAATCCATACAACAAATAGTTTACCCATTCACTTTCTACTAAACAATGCCATGATCGTATTCATTTTAAAATTCTAATAGTAATGAGTTTAAAATTTAAATATTTCAGGGCCGGGCGTTATTTTGCATAAAACGAATAAATTGTAATTACTTTTCCAAACCGTCACGATTTGATTCACATGATTTTTAAGTAGAAAGATATATGTTACATAAAATGCTTTAAACACTATTTTTTATTTAAAGGTTGCATGTTTTCCCATGCCCCATTCATTTAAACAATCATGAATGCAGAAAGTAAAAATGTTCCCGTATTCATAAGAGGAGTTAACAATTGTGAATTGCAGGGTTTCATGCTGCTTATGCTTGATTGTTTTGAATGGTGTTAAAGACAAAAAGTACTGTATTATTATCGTTATTTTGTCCAAGATTGACAATGAGCGGGTGGGGGGATCTTCACAAGCTCAATACAAAAACAATTTAAAAAATACAAATCAGAATATATTTTCACTTCCGTTCCAAACTGTTTAAGGGCTTACTGACCGTTCTCATTACCGGTTCGTGGTGGTACATCGTCACGGAATCTGATAGCAATTTTTAATTTTTTGCTGTTGCCTAATTTCCTCTGGTTTGCATGTTCCGATTTCCGACTCACTTATCGTTAGTACGCATTACATCGTCCGACACGTACGTAATACAACGATAATGTCCTGCTGATATCAACAGTACAGAAAATAATGCAAGTTTGTGTCGTCACACAGTATATACAGAATAAATATTACGCTGGCTTAGCAAAGCGTCCGTTGGCTAGTTTCGAAATGTCAATGTCATTAATGGATAAGTTTCAATACAAAAAAGTTAACTAGAAATTGTACATATGGTCATGGTCTAATAACCAAGCAAACATCAAGGACAGCGATGCCTTTAGTTGCAAGTCACGTAGTTATTTAACAACGTAGAAAAATAAAAATCTTTCAAATGTCTATTTGTTCACAAACAAATAGACATTTGCTATCTGCTACTTCTGAGACTCTAACAATCTCAAATGTAATCTAAAAGACTCTTTACTAGTTACCGGTACTCTTTAATTTTGACAAGGTGTCTACAGTCTCAAGGACAATTGTTATTTAAGAGAGTATGTAAAGGAGAATTATCATATGTGTATGTTCGTTAATTTGTAAAGTTTCCTTTTCTATCGTATTTGCCAGATTGCAAGGAAAGGACCACATATGGGGAATTATCACACAACTAAAATGCTCATAATTTCGTACTTTTTCAAACCATTTTTCCCAGTTGCAGCTTGCCGTGGCGAGCAACATATTAAATGCGATAACGATTTCATAGCGTAACGAAACCTGACATTTTATACGGTAATTGGACATCCGTTTCGTTATAAAGCTTTACAATAATAATGATATGATTCCAATATCCAGCAGTTGTCTGTCGGTAATTTACACACGCACATCAAGCAAGTCAACCGAGAACAAAAGGGACAGGTGAGAGATTGTAGGGGCAGTATGAGTATAAAATGGGTGATGCGTGCTGTGGGAACTCTCATTTTTACACCAAAAAGTTTGGTTTCCCCTCGAACATGCATTCTGCACATGTAACTTTAAGCTAATTAATTCGTAAATATTGGAGCAAGTAAAATTATGAAAGGAAGAGTTGACAAAACCGTTGTCGTTCATACGCAGCAAAAGCAGGGAATTTTATCACAATTTAGTAGTGATTCTGCCAACATGTGGGCAACATGAAAAACAACATTTTTCTACGTTCAAGCATATATCGTTTTAAAATTGCATACGTAATAATATTAAAGAAGGGACTTCCCCTATCCATGAAGATGATCAACTCTTGACATGTTTCATCTCTTGATACATCAAGGAATACGCATTTTGCCTTGAGTAGCGTATCAAAAGCGCAAAGCTAACTAGCTATGGAGCACAATCCGTAAACGCACCGCATTCTAATCTGTGAAATGAATCTCACAGTCAGTTATTGTTAACGTTGAGCAGAAGAAGAAAAATAAGTGATGTTGAACAGTTATCACAGGGCATTTTGTATCGTGTGATGCCAGAACTTCCTTCTCTCGTACTCCTTTACATTTCAAATGTTCACTTCAGTTTGTGCAGCGAGTAGGGAATACACTGGGTAGCATATACATGAAATCTCCCCGGACATACGATTCACATTCAAGTTTTTTTTATTCAAGCTAAAAAAGGACACACATGCATACATGTATGTACCTGAGCGAGCGGCGAGCATAGAAACTTTCAAGCTGAAGGAAGACAACAAAAGCTAGAGCAAAGCAAGGGAAAGAGTGAAGCACTGCAATAATAGAGAGACAAGTTGAATGGATATTTGATTGGGAGAAGGGGAATTTGGAGGAGTCACCCTATAGCTGAATCACTCCCGGGGGCTGAGCTCATCATCTGATATTATAATTCCGATTATCCAACACTCATCCCGTCAGTTCAGTATCACTGCTTGCATCATTCGGATCTCTTACATTCAGAGAGAGAAAGAGAGAGAACTCTGGAGCGGATATCTGATTACACGCTTGCGTTTGTGCTTAACACCGTCGTGCTTGCTGTATGTTTTGACGTGAAAAGTGCTCTGTATCGGAATAAAAATAAGTGTGGCACAAGGCACGATGTGTCGTCAGTTACCTTTGGTGAGTGCCGTGTAAAACATTACACAGGACGTATTTACGAATGAACGGATCTTACGTACCTCAATGAAATTGAAAGGGAAAAATATCCATCGGTTAGGTGTGTTAGCTGTTGTTTCAGAGAAAGTTTAAGGGTTGATGTGAGACAGAATGAAAATAACTTTGAGTCCGTATGCGTGTTGATAATAGTTGATTGGTGAACTATGTGAGTGGGAATAAGTTATCCGAAAAGGACTTGTCTGCTTTAATTGTGTGAACTTGGCTACATTGAAACAACCGAATGAGGAAAGTTAAAGAAAACGAAATGGACACTACAATGGAGCCACCGACTAATTTGAAATTTTCCAATTTTTCCATTGACGCTTTAATTTCACCCCGAAACTTTTCCAGTTTATCCCCCTTTCTTAATCTTAGCCCTTGGCTTTTCCCCATGCCGCATGGAATTGGAAGTTTGGGAAATCACTCAGCATTTTCTCCCTATTCTGGTCTTACGTCGCCCCATTTCCCAATATCCTCTCATCATACGGGCGAAACCTCGTATAGCCATCACCACTCAACCACAGCAGCTGCCGTTGCTGCAGCCGCTGCCGCTGCTGCAGCAGCAATAGGACCTGCAAACGGTGGGAGCGGCAGTAATATTCCTGTACCTACAATTCCGGAAGACTTAACTTTGAGTAAACACGGATGTACCAGCGCTAATGCAAACTTATTCAGTAAATCGACATTTAGTGTACAAGACTATCTTACAAAAACAAATCAGTTCCTGCATAATGCTGCATCAGCATCCCTGCATCTCCCCCATCATCTCGAAGGACACACTGAAAGTGGCACTAGTTCCGGTGAATTATCCCCGTCGTCAAGTGGCCCAGTTTCCACCAGGATACCAAAGACTTCATCTGACAACGACACAAATTTGCCACTAAATACAAGTTGCAATGAAAGTATTGCGACAAAAAGTGTAGCCGCGATCAGTCATCACCTTCATCAACATCTCTCACCTATTGACTCAAATTCAGTATTAGCAGCATCTCATCATCCACATCCGCTCTTCGCTCATCACTTTCATAACAATCATCCTGCATCCGCAAATGTGCTCCACGTTGGTATTCCGAGTTCTCCTGGTGGTAGTCAAAGCCATCATGGAGTACCAGATTCCCCACCACATACTCCGGGATTGTCTCCAAGTGGAAAATGTCACAGCTACACTGCAGAGAGCCCGCTGCCCCTTTCAGGTAATTACAAGTGCAGTTATTAAACCATTTTAAAAAGCATGACTCATTTACCCGTATTTCGTGAAGAATCAAAGATAACTTGGTTGCTCACTCGTCATTATTCTTATTCTGAAACATTGTAGAGTCTGATACTGAAACCTCAGAAATCTGTGATTCACAATCAGTCTCTGAAGGCGGGACTTGTCACACAAATAAAGACATCAATGGAAATACACCAAACGGTGGGGGAACACCTGGGAATTCCTGCCTCGGTGTAATTGTGACAAATGATCAATTAGCAAACATTAGGAAGTAAAAATAAAATCTGAAATCGAAATATTTTCCACGACCTCCCCATCTTATATAAACAATTTTATTTTTTAAGGCATGAACGGTGTAGCGAGATCAGGAGGTTCAACCAATGCAACGTCGAGTGGCGGTGGAGGAAGTGGTTCAATGGGAGGAAATGGAAGAATCGTTGTTCCGATACCTGTACATGTAAATCGGTTTGCAGTGAGATCTCAGCATCAACAGCTTGAAAAGGGTGTTCAGCATATTTACCCCTCCTCAGCGAGTCGAGCGAACTCGTCGTCAATTTACTAAAAATACTGTATCGTCAAACGTGATATTCCAATGTTCGAGTTTTATTGCTGCAAGCCAAACTTAATCTAAAATAATGACATGAAACGCGTGGGGGTGGGACAGTGTGGGGTTACACAGAATCGTGACAAGAGGAGAAAATGCAGATGCTCCACATTCCGTTCGTTTCTACATTTACTTAATTCAATCGTTAGCATTGTAAAATATTGTAAAAAAACATTCGAACTTATTTATAACCAGACCCGAAAATTGTCATGAAAAATATATTACGTATAATAATAATAATACAGACTAGTTTAAAATTGGACTCAGCTTTACAACTAATTACTTATTGGTGGGGACTAGGGACTACTTGAGAACGCGCTATTAGAATTGACTACTGCTCATACCTTGCATTTTACAATTTTTAAATTATGCCGAAATATGATAGTTCTTTTTATGTTATTTTACGTACTTCGTACTACAAGTACATAGCTAAGATTCATCCCAACACATCAATGTGGTGTGTGGTGGTAGTTTGTAATCGGCACCATCTAAAGGTAACGTGAGTACTTTGAACAGAGTGTTCGCTTTACACTTTAATTATTCATCGCCGTTTTATGATGCCCCTTTCTCCTTCCCTTCCCTACTGATAGCATCGCAATCGAGAAAAGAACGATAGGGTGTAGGGACGATAGCCGAGAAAACATGTAAGCAGTGGTGAAAATGTAAATGCAAAAGTGTATATATCTTATAATAAACGTTAACATTGCACAAAAATCATCACGAAATGATCATTAATCGTCAATAATTGATTTTTTTCCATTGCGTGGTCTGAAAATCGAGCCCCCAATTACTTCAAATACACAAGATGAGTGTTTCTGCTTAATATTTAATGTAGTTTTATGGAGACACAAAAGCATAGATATAGATACCCATCTCATATTACTACTCTGGCTGTTGTTCCTGTGCCTATACAATTAATGTAATTTGGCAAAGTGTTTGATACGATTAATTATGCCTCAAATACGGGTAGATTATCTTATTGTTTGAAGTTTGAACTATGAGGGCTATTAGTGTAATGAAATTGTATGTATGTCAAAAATATTGACCGATGATGGTGTTATTTGTTAAGAGGATACAAGATTCGACTATGAATTTCAACAGGAGAAAAATAAAACTTCATTTTTATTTTCATTTCAAGTGGATGATTAAGGTTGTTTATATTTGCTTTCGCTTTCATACTTTCGTCAAGCTTTCGACATCATTTCGCGTGAAGGATAAACGAAGCGGGTTTTTGTCCTATACACAAGCATGCATGCACCCCATAAAAATATCTTGAGAGCTTAGATGACTTCTCTGCACTTGTAATTTCTCTGATGATGAATGCGGATTGAAATCGTTCTCACGATATTTTATTAAGTTTCGTACAAACGTGCATTATTGCTTCCCTTATGAGACCAACAAAAACCGTCTAATTTGTTGCACATGATTTACTAAATAATTTGACCTACTCTCTTGAATGATGCTGACGCACTAAAAAAACAGCAAAACAACGAGTCCTTCAGTGTGGACTTGCGCGAACTTGATGGAATATTAAGCCTCAGTTCATTCAACCGTTTGATGAAAAAAGCCTTTCAATAACAGCAGGAGCATTATCAGCGGCTTGCAATAATTTACAACAAAAACAACTGACGACGGCCAGTCTAATTTTAAATTAGTATTTGCCGTAAATTATTATATACATAGCACCAATCGTGGTGACTCAAGTGGTAGGAAGGTTTACCCACCCTAACACGACGCACACGGCAGACAACCGACATGCACGTGTGTGTGTGTATGTATGTGCCCGTCCGATACTGAAATTCATCCTAGCATTTTTTCTCCCTTTCCATCATCCAGTTTAATTTCCCTTTTTCTTTTGTGCCCTTTCTAGGAGCAGGCAGAGAGCACAGAAAGAGTGCTTTTGATGTACTGACGGTCTTGCCTGTTTGAGCAACGGACTTTATACGCGTTCTTCTACCAAATAAAAACCAGATCATTGTGCTGAATCAGAGCAAATTATACTGGTGCTTGCTTTTATGTTAGCTTTTGATAATGTAAAAAAGAAGCATAATGATCGCACGCAATGCAACCTTTTTAATATCGGCATCATTATTATCACCCGACCTCTCTCTCTCTCTCTTCAAGTTTTACTTGAACTAATCAAATATTGTACAATCCGTTAAGCAACTTCCAGTGGTGCATCTTGTTGGTGGATGATGTACCGGAAAGGACTCAAGTGCACTAGACGCTTTGTCTGAAGACATACACACAACAACGACGCAATCATTTTAGAGAACCAACAAGCGAATACTGGGAAGTGGATAGTGTACTTAAGGGAACAGACAGACGATAATGGAATATATAATCCAGTAGAGAGATCTATTATGGTTGACGACGTGACAAATTATTATAAACAACAAGGAACTCATATAGAGACAATTTGACGCTACCTCCTACGGTGAAGACGGGTTGACGAGCGAATGTACTGCGCCCTTACATTCCAACTTATTCGACTCACAGACTCAACTCTGGTAGAGAGGCAAAGTAAAGAATGAGACGGTAAATTTTTTTTTAAAAAGAGCTTAGGCAAAGCAAAAACCTATGTTCCCGATTGAATACATCGTCTGCAAACTTTTACCGGTGTTTCGTGTTTCTGACTAACATGACCGACTTAAAATCTATCATTTGGGATGCCAATTAAAAGAATAAATTGTGGTTTTAGTAGAAATGCAAATGTGCATCCAATACATAAGGAAAGGAAATTACACTCGGTGTATAGGGTACAGAAACAACAAAAACAGGAACCGAATTTTTTTTTGTCAGCGATATAAACACCACGACGGCTGCTTGACTGCTGTGTTGTAATTGGAATCACATTCACTCACAAGTACTTCACATTATACGCATTGATGGGTATATTTCTATGCAATAAATGAAGCCAAATAGATAACCTAATTCACTCAATCAATACAACAGTGCTACCACTGTCAATCAAAGACAGCATTATGCTGTAAGTATTATATTATTGCAACTGCAAGGGGATAAATAATTGTCTCCTGTAGCAGATTGTTTACCAACAAATTTATTGAGTTAAACAGCCCGTGTCGTTATTGTGTAGAACCTTTTTAATTGATGTTGTAAAATGAATAAAATTTTAATGACATGTACGTGTGCTCCACAATACTAGTTGTATATTGTACAAGAGATCTTTGGTCTATTTTGGTTGTACTGGGTTTTAATATATAGCAGGGAACTTAATGTATAACAAACAACATACCTGCTACTAACGAATTATATGAACAAAAAGGCAAAAGCATAAGTACAGAAGAAAACGACGATTTTACAGTTTGACAATTATAATGAAGATTTTATTTATATTTAAATAAAACAATGTACGGTTAGATATGTAATAATTAGAGACTCTACTTGTAGGTGCTTAAAACTCACCAAATAGGTAGGTATTTATGCACTTAAAA
>JAHZNE010007738.1:0-45541 GCA_027744055.1 Callyntrura sp. NNG-2020 | reverse complement strand
TATTTAACCACATATTTTGGCATTTTTAAGAACATAAATACATACATATTTTGGTCATTTTAGCAACATATTAATTGGAACTTTAATCATAATATTATAATTAGTGGCTTTAGTCTCAGGAAAAAGGGAACAACGCAAGGTAACGGAAATCGGCAAGTTTCACATAGCCCCAAGTTGATGTAGTGCCAAGAAAACGCGGTGTAAGATTTCTCTGCTCTACGTGACTGGTCGGTTCGGGGAGGGGGTACAATTTCAACGTGTGTATTTCATGGTACTGAAAGTGCCAATGCACTAATTCTTCCTTCCAAACGTATATATTATGCGTAGTAAAGAAGTACTAAGCTTTCATTTGCTCAAGAAGTGAAAAGCATTTCAGTCAACGACAACCTAAAAAAGTATTTTATCTCATCTTTATCACTTGTGATGATGATGATTCTCTGCCTTTTAAGCGTTCCTGTCAGAGCGACTCTTTGCCTAACAAATGAGAACTCATAATTCAAGATTTGAGTTGCACACAGAGATCCCACGGAGGTGCTCATTATCTTGCCGAAAAAATACCGACCCCAGACGAGACCTCCAATCCGAATTCACTGGATTCCACATTCCACCACCACCAAGTCTAGCTCACAGTAAGAGGGCTTTTTACTTCTTATTTTTGGTGGTGAGATTACCATCATCATCACCACATTTTTTTCAATTCCAACACATTCTTATTTATATATTGTAATGTTCAACGTGTATATTCTAATATTCCACTACTCTACATACTAAAAAATTCTAACCGTTATACAGCCGAAGCTTCGGCATCATTCTTTTTAACATTTCACTTATGCATTTATATGCCCCGAATCGCATCGTCACACAAAAAGAATTTCAAATTATTTGCAGATTGACTCTAACGAAAATGCAACTCACTCAGTAGAGAGCGAGAGCGAGAGTCCCGGTTTCAGGGATAGTTCCCGTTGAAAATTAAATGAAACGTCTCTTCATCAAGTGCGAGAATCTTGTGTTGTGGGGTAACGAGTGAGCGAGCGAACCCTACCACAGAATTAGACTCGCAGACGTTGCGATATAATTTACTAACTAATGTGGTCTAAAACCGTTTCCTTCCCCAATTTAATTGTGGTGGTATGTGTGTGTTGGCGTGGTGGTGTGTTTCCGTTGGAAGGACATAAATACAGACCTGCTACTATGTATACGTCGTTTTTATCTATTTAATCTTTTCAAAAAGGTGTACACGAACCCAAATATGTGAACACTTCGCCACGGAGAGTCAGTGAAAAATTTCTTTAGCCTACGGTTCATTACCCAACTCATTAGAAGCCATTTTGCCTCTTATTTCGCCAGCTCCTCGCGACTATGCTTAGAAGTACTGGCCCCCGACCAAAATTAGATTTTCCCTGCTGTAACCAATCTTTACTACATTAAAAAATTAAAATTGAGGATTGTGATGATGACGGGGCAAACGTCGCGTGTATACATATTATCTAATCTATTCAACCAACATTTCATTCATTATCTCTCCTTCTTCTTAACCGCTTATACAAAGTTTTTCCTTTTAAATTACCAAGCTTCCTTCCTATCCGGCTTCAATTTTTTAAATGTGAAATTTAATATCTCTATATATGGCCTTTAATAAACATTGTCCCCAGATTAAAATGTACCCAGTGCGGTTTCGATCACGGCAATCTTATCAACATGATTACAAGACAGTTAGTTCCCTGTTTTCTCTCTGTTCAAAACAAAAAGATTACTGTGTGCGGGTGCCTTTATTTCACAACCCACTCATTCATTTGCTCGCGCATCTTCCTGTCACAAGCCACAACAAGAGACCAGCCCATCTGCGTGCCTCATGTCTTCGTTTGGCATTGCGCAGAGACGCACACACCCGCACAATAAAACAGACAAAAGCCACAAATCAGATGGTCCCACGGATGTCATCATCATTTCTGAGTGAACACCCAACACAAAAAAAGCAAAATAATATATCACACATCGTACAAGGCGAATTGAGCTCACAGAGACCAACATACATACACTCTGCAGTACAAATAACAATAAGCGTACTTGCACAGTGTAAACCTCAAAGAGAAACTTTGTTGTAATTTGAGACGCCATATAAAAAGAACGATGCTGATGATGGCAGCCCTCAGAAGCATGATATCAGCTCAATCGCTTTCAGCCACCGAGAAAATGAATATGAGCGTGCCGCAATCGTCCTGGAAGAGGATATTCGGTTTTCACCGCTCGTCAAGCTTAATGATAATATTTTTATGTAGCTACACAAATTCGGTAATACCGTTATGGTTGCGTTTCCAAATCGCTATGTATTATGTAACAGGATATGGGATCACATAGAATCTCCATTGTATATGGGTGATCTTAATCTACCATTGCGAATGATAACCGACCGAAACTTAAAGGACTGCGCAATGCACACGTTCGACTTAAGGCGAAGTACGTTATTACAGCTCATTTGGATATGGGTTATAAATTGTTATTATTATTTGTAAATATGTTAGAAAAATGTTATTAAACATTCTCGCAATTTTAGTAGTGGTCTTCTGTATTCAAACCAAACGTCAGAAAATTTAAAAATTAGAAGTTAGAAAGCATTAAGAAAATACTGAACGTACAAAATCTGAAAATCTCATACGAATAACATAATCACTGTGAGTAATAGATGGAGCAAAGATAGATACATAAACCGATGGATGCGACTTGTGAGAAAAATATTATTCAAATAGGGAATGTTGAACTTGATAACGATCGTATAGACAAGATGTCAAAGCGTACAAAAACATATTTGTGTCACGGTTTGGAGAAACATTTGTAAATAGCATAGTAAAAATATACCAATTTAATAATTGCTATCATTACCCATTTCAAATGAATGGCTCTCTTTTCCTAACTAACCCAGACGTTTTGGAACACCAATCATCACGCAAAGTTTAAAATTGAAGTGACACACAAACGTTAAGCATTTAAACCAGTTACCGATCCTCAAAAGATGAACCATTTCTCGACGTTCCTTATGTTATACTACAAAACTAATAACACTGCCATTGACATTAATTTCGTTCAGTACTTCATATGGAACCATATTTATTCTTTCATGGTATAATTTTTAGTGTACGCCATATTTCTCTTCTGTCATGGACCTTTATAAAAGCACAACTTTTTCAGCAATGAAGAATTATCACCATCATCATCATTACTATCATCAATAGAATAAGAAGACACAATCTAAAACTATCTATATTCATCAACATCTACGTTAAACTGTGTGGTGACAACAAGAACGAGAGGCGCTCTGCAGCAAGCACCTTTAAAAAAGGAAAGTTCCAGGCAAACTCAGGGAGATGTACTGCTTTCATGACCATTTTTTAAAAGCCGCTTTATCTTCACGAGAGACGAAGAGAAAACGAAACAATTTTTCTAATTCTAATAAACTCTAATCTAAACCAACTTGAACGTGCCGTGTATGGCAATGTAAAAAAGTACCTCAGCTGTGTGTGCTGAATGCTGAAGAAACGCTGAATATCAACAAAAAAAGCTCTGCAATATCTACTTTAGCTGACAATGACAGAATAAAAGCTAAACTTGTTTGTCGTTTTGATGTCACACAAATTATGCTCCTACCACTCATTCCAAGGTGTGGAATGTTCCTTCCAACAACATCTGCTATTTACTACTACAAACAAGAATGCATGTGTGTTGTGTGTGTATTTATGTTTTCCTTCAAAGGGTTACACTTGAATGCTTTCCTCTTGTACGAAAAGATGCCACAGTAAAAAGTAAAATAAACACAGTGATGAGGGTGTACTACTACTCGCTCAAGTAATATTATATCCATATGTTTGTATGTTTGTGCTCGTTCGAACACGCATTTTTTAAGAAGATAAAACCATGATACGTCAAAAAACCGCGTTCAACGTATAGGAAAGCGAATAGAACGATTCTTCTACGTATCAAACTGACATTTTAAAGCCTTTTCAAAGAATTTTACTGTTTGCTCCATGTACATTCGTCAGAAGAGAAAGTACGAAGAAAGGCACATTTTACCGTCGTCGCACATTTAAAAGTATGCCTGATCCTGTTTATCTCTTCTAATTTTCCTTGTGCAGCGGAAAAGTAAACATAACATGGTAAAAATGTCTGTGGAGTTCTTCAAACACGAAATAATCGCAGTAAATTATTGTGACTTTTGCTGAACCTATTCTTTATAAAAACGCAAAGGGGATAGAGTCCAACTAGATGACATTGCCGTCACTCTCCTGTCAGAATAACTCTCGCAATCCTTGTCATGTGTGTCACCTACCCACCAACAACACCAGAGCATAGATAGAAGCGTGTGTACCTCCCTACCCTACCTATACCTACCTACTCCTACTAATAATCGTGGCATTTGAAAAATACTTTCGCTTTATCGTATTTGTGGTTAGAATTCACTTGCTCCCAAGTCACAAATAATTTGTCATGTTTTGTTACCCCAGCCTAGTCTAGTTTCTTCTATGAAATTTCAGACTACCTTATACCGAAAATGTTTAGTAACATTTTTAAATGTCAAATAAGATATTCCACGTGAGGATTGCAAATGCATTTATCCATTTTGATACGCGCTCATTGTTATGTTTTCGTACGCACGTCTTCATCTTGAAATAGTCGATGTATTCTTAACACCTGACCAATTCACTGCTTTAAAAACAAACGGAAATCTTTCTCTCTTTCCAGAGATCTCGGTATTAACAAAAAATCTAGTTTTGTTGGTGCAAAGTAACGGCAAATGTTGTGATATTTACCTTTGCGCTTTAATATTTGTTATACATCCCAAGAAATGGAAATGGATAGAAACACCAAATTCCTTCACCAGCAACAGCCGGCTGCTTGCTGCATGCCGACAGAATGTCTTTTGGCCTTTTGATCAGCCCCTCTAAACCGCCTCGTGCATCTTATTACTGTTTTTTTAAATACACTTTTCTCGTTCGGAACATACATATCCCTTATTTCCTGATAAATGGAGAGAGTGAAGACAAGGATACGAAAAGTAAGTATAGGTACGTATTTAGGGACTACGAGGATAAAAAAGTGCTTGTAGTTGGTTTAAAACAACTGACAAAGATAAATCCACTACATGATGATCACAGGCAGAGAGAGGAGAGAGAGAGAGAGAGAGAGGAGAGAGAGAGGGAGAGAAGAGCAGTGGACGAAACAGAGGATGAACGAGTGCAAAGGAAATGAAAATTTATGCACGCATTTAGGATTAACTTCTTAAGCTCTCATGGCAGGTCTCAGAGATCAAGAATGTTTGACACATGTTAATATATGCGTGTAAGGATTCTCCTCTCCACAAAATAAGATTTACATGCACTTGAATGCATTAAAATGGATGTATCCACACTCCACAGACTTTTGATGACTTGCTTACAATAGCTCTTGTATAAAATATCACACGGCTTTCCAAAAACCCTTTGACTCTCAAAGAATAATTTAAGTTATTATATTCCATTCTTCATATTTATGAGGCATATATACACTCGCTCTTTCTTTACGTATTTATTTCGGTGTAATATGCGTTTACGTTTCATTCACGAGCAAGAGGTTCCGAATTAAAACTACATAATCCTTTCATACGTCAACAGGCCCAAGGAACGAGCTCGAGAAACACTGCCTTCAGTATGAGTTGCTCTTCAAATCGTTCTTCCTTTATGCATATGCAAAAGCGAAAGAGGAACTCGCAACATGTGATGATGATGATACCCCGTATTTAGCTTTCGCTGCTGCTGCTACCGAAATTAAAAAAAGAAATAGCAGCCACCACGCACAAGGCGGATTCTTTTTTGAAGGCAAGTACGCAGAGCGCAGAGAGATAGAGGAAAGGGGAACCGATTATACCGACAGACACTCACAGCCCTTCTCTGTGCGTCTTTATGAACATCCCGAGTCCATCAACTTTCAGAATAAATAAACATTTAGTTCTCAGGTTTGCCTCCTACTCTGCTTACATACTTGTTTAAGAAAATAATTTTTCATGTGTGCATTACATCATAAACTGAAAGACCGTTCCTTGTATTGCAAGGGAGGCACAGACTCATTTTCTCCTCTGCTGTAGAGATTCAAATTTTCTCAAGGATAATGACGATGATGGTACAACAATACGGGCAACTGGTGCTCTTTATTGTGTGCTACTTTTAATGATATCATTAAACAACCAGCACTCTTCTGCACAAAAGAAGCCTCGCAAGCTCACAGGGAAACTGCTACTTTCAAAATGCAAAGATGTAATCAAATCAAACTTTATTATAGCTACTGGGAATGTGCTACTTTTATTGCTTTTACTAGCTGTGCTGTGTGTGTTATAATAGTCTTGTAGCAGAAAACGCGAGAATCATTGCTTGGAGAAAAGTTTTATACTATTAGTTCGACAAAGTTTATTAGTGTTAACCAGATCATTGATTACTTTTGCAGAGCAGTTACGTTACAATCACAAATGATAAACATCCCATAAACACATTACGTTTTGCATACAAGCCAGCTTGAAAAAGCAGGAGCATCTGCAAACGAGCTCATCAGCATCGTCGTCGTCGTAGTTATCTGTAGTAATCACTTCGTGTTTGTGTATAGGAACGTAAACGCTACATATGGTATTTATCATAAATCTCCAAAGTTGACTGACACAATGACTAAAAAGGCTTTTAAAAGAACTGTCAACTTGAGCTGGAGTTGCCATCAACATCATCATTATTATTCACTTGTCGTACCAACTTTTATACACATTGTGTGTGTACACGGCATTATTGCGTAAGACATAATGAAGCTGGTGTAGCTGGCACGCTGTAACTGGTGCAAATAGTGTAAATATTACGTATTTACGTGGCAATTACCCAGAAAAAGCAACAGACTCTCTCATCTTCTGCTAGCAGTTGGTAAAGTACAAAATATCAAGATCAACCAGCCTTGCTTTTAAATACGCACAGAGAGAAAAGGATAAGAGAGAGGGCATCCGTGATGGATACATCTTTTTACAGAAATACAATATCCTTTACAAGCCAGCCACGTTATTATTATTATTATACTCCTTAATCATATACAATAATAATAGCAATCACTTTTAAATAGTAAATGAGTGCTTTATCCAGAAGTACTAGTAGCATACTTCTTTCAAATCAGTTTCATCTTCACTCGGTAATATTTCACTCGTTTGACATGGGCGAAATTGTGGTAGCTTTCCAAGTGTCAACTAAATTATGTTCAACTGACACGAGATGAGTTTATCACGTCTTTTCATTCTTCAATCTATCGCTCCACTGAAGGAGCATTTTAAAAGGATGAGAAGAGCTCAGTATCGTTGTTCCCTCTTTCGCTTGGATATTATAAGGAGATAAGTTTACAAAGAACAAATATGTATCTCGGTCTTGCTTGCGCAAAAGTTTACCCTTCGTTACTGCCAATATTATGACTGCATTATAAATTCTGACGTAGGATGATACCACTTTAACACAAGGTGTTTACTCTACACCAGACTGTGGTTCAGACGTCAGTTTAAGACAAAGTTAAACATCAAAAGAATTAAATTGCTGTCATCGACTTGGTCACAAGAGAGCAAACGTCAGTGAGCAAGGCACCCAAGCAGAAAAGTAGCTTCAAACATTTTGTTATCTAACTGAGAGGTTAACAAGCGTTGAAGAGGCAATAACAAGCTAAGTGTAAAAAAGTCTGTAACTAATAATACGAACGAGCACTTTGAAGCTTGAAATCCGCCAAAACGATGACCAATGTTGCTCCAAAGCATAAACCTAAATGTGCATGTCCGCTCATTATTTAAACGTTCAATTTTCCACGCAAAAACAGTAGAAAAAGCGTGAATTTATACACCTTTGTAATGATCATGCTTTTACACCAAAACAAAAGGGATTTACAAAAATCGTTAAATTCAACAAAAATTGTGACTGTTTCGGTAAAGTTTGCGTGTGACGGCATCAATGTTTTGTATGTGGTATAGCATCCCTATCAGATTCTCGCATTCTGTAAAATGTCCCTACGTATACACCCTTTCAACTTTAAAAAATCAATGGTCATGTCATGACAGTCATGATCATGTAAAATTGTAAAACTAAAAAAGCCCACAGAAACAGATATACGCCTTTTCTAGATTTCGCATATTTCATCGCAAATTCGTATCGCAGCGTGAGCGTGAGTAAGCGTTAAGATCATTGAGCTTTAATGCTAAAATAAAACTGAAAAAAGTAAATTAACATAAGCTCCCACTACTGCCGTAAACTACCTCCCTAGGTACAGCATATTAATGTACCCCCCTACCTAGAGCAACATTAACAAGAACAATGACAGTTACACATACATACATGCTTGTCTAGCAATGAGCCCTACGTAAGCAAAGTAAAAAAACTGCTTTATTTTATACGATGTCATTATTATTGCATATAATTATTTATTCTCACACAATCACAGACATGCGAGCTTTAACTATATTCCACTTACTCTGCCCGACACCAGTACTACTACTGACTGATGATGATCACGACGACGACGACGAACGAAGCAATGAGAATGAAGAGAGACAACTTACAAAGAAAGCCAGACCAACCATTTATCTAACCGAACACAATTATTTATCCTGAGGATGGATATAATATTATCAATTAAGGTCTTAATGCGTGTTTAACATACCTATAATGTGACCGCACCGCAATACAAGTTACCTGGTGTGAGTGAGTACCCATGCTTAATACAGGCAGACATATTACACGCCAGTACAACATTGTACATAGACGATGCGTATAGCAGTGGCAATTCTTAGTCTTTACAAAAAATATTAAATAATGTGGCCACTTTAGCATCCCCACACACCTTTTTAGCTGCTCCCATGTGTGAAAAACGTATATCCATGACTAACATTATTACAGTCAACGATCTATTTCCTGTTCAGTCTGGCACAAAAATATAAAAAAGTGGCAAACAAACAAGCAAAAACATAATAAGTGTAACACGAATGACCGAATAAAAATTCTACCTGTGAGTAAGAAGTTTCCCCCTGTGCGTACAAAAACACGCTCTCTTCGTCTCTCTCGCTGTATCTCAATGCAGACAGGAACATTTTAGAACGAGAGGGAGCGAGAGAGAGAGGAAACATTGTTTACTGACAGTTATGTTGCTGGCTGGCTAATGAGGATTGTTTTCCTCTAGAACATATTGTTTATGCCATGAAAAGTCGTGAACATGCAATATTTTATATTTTTATCCGAAAAAGAATAATAATAAATAGATTTTTATGTAACTTAACGTGCCCGTATGAAAATGTTTCCTTTTGAAATTCTTTAGTAATAAACTGTTTCAGAAGATCACTACAAAGGAAAAAAAGCTTGGAAAGTGGAGGGGTGGAAAAAAAGACTAGGGGATATGTTTTTTTTCTTTCTCTCTATCAGCAGAGCAGCGTGTATTGAACAGTCATTTCAAGCTAAAAGATGGACTGATAAGAGAGGTAATTAATGTGCGTGATTCCAAAGAGTGTGTAAAGCTATTATTAACATTACACCTTTGGGTTTTTATTTGCGAGAAAAATACGAACGAAAGCACAATGAGCATCGTAAAGTGTTGCATGCATACAAAAGAACAGGAGTGAGTAAACCGAAGCAGTAAATAATAGTATGATGTTACGTCTTTTTTATATTTTATACGGCTATTTACCTCTGGAATCGATTGGGCTCAGTCTTAAAGAGGCAGTTGGACTTGAATGGAGACCAGTGTAAAGAGGGTCCATGTATGGAGACGTAAGGCGACTGTAGGCAGCAGCAGCGGCAGCAGCATGGAGCTCAGCCGCAGAGCCAGTCACTCCGGGAGTTGGAGTTCCTCCCAGAATCCCTCCCGGGACCCCACCTTCAGCCCCACTCCTGGGTCGTCCTGCCAGCAATGACAGCTCAGGCAAGCTTGGCGTGCTTCCACTCACCGACAATCTGCAATGGCAAAAATTTAAAATAAACAGGCCATTAGATCAAACAATATATATTTTTCACGTCTGGCGAAAATTACCATATGTCAAACAAAATGTCAAGATGTGCAGGCAGTAGTTTATATATGCGGGGTTTACATGCGAAATTTATATTACTTTTTCAGCCTTCTTTTCACTACTTGTACTTACAGGGAAAACAACCTAATATCCCTTCTAAAGGCATGCTACACACATATATATTATGCATGGCAAGTCAACTAACAATCAACAATCCGCGAGACACTGTTGAGTATCGTAAACGCTATTTCTGCACTCAATTTAACGGCATACCTACTTAGAACATTCAGAACAGTCCATCATTCATTTCTTCACACTTGAGCTGTTTGTTAGTTCCCTGTAATTTCGACGCCCACAGGGAGCAAGTTTTTTCCGAGGATGAAATACCTAGTTGGGTATATGTGTTTTCTTAAAGTGCAAAATGTGCAATTTTCCAAACAGTGATTTTACAAAAATACCACACAATGAACAACATGAAACATTTTAAAGAGGGGGATGTCCTTTTCAGCCGCTTGAGTAGCATTAGCAAGCAGTTAAGTGCCTACGTACTAGGTAATCAAACGAGCAAAGCAGTAGTGTTTTAGAAACACAAACTGCTACAAAGTAGCAAAAAACGTTGATTTTTAATTGAATGTTTCGAATCAGTAAACACTATCATGACTGATGATAGCCGTTTTATACAATGCCAGAGGAAATTAAAGAGGAAAAACAACTTTAACCCAAAATCTTAAATTAAAAACTCTCACCCCCGTTAAAAAAAACTTACAATTAACAGCAAAAGTGAATGAATGCTTTCGCCACCTCGTCATCAAACACACAACGGGTTTCATCATTAAGCAGTCGGTAAATAATAACATTCACTCATTTAGCATATCGTTTATTAGCATGTCAGTAGTGGAACCTTTACTTATCACATATGACAAAGACGTTAGCTTGAATAAAAAATGATTTCGTCGCGTCATTATCTTAGTTTGTAATTACGTGTTCACGAATATAAACTGTAATGAAATCAAACTCGTCATCACGGTCATCATCATCAGCCAGCTCAACACAACAGTGATACGAAGCGACTTTGTGGTAACCATTGAAAGGATTTGAAATTTGACTACTGACAATGAGAAGAAGAAATTAATCCATTCATATTCACTTTTGTCAGGAATATGTGTTTGCATGATGGTAGATGGCTCCTTGCCTATATACCATCAAGTAAGATTGGTTTAAGAGACATGAAACTAGAAATGAAGAAAAAAAGTATATCTAATCCTAAATCCTATCAAGTCAACCATCCAGCATATGGACACCTTTGAAAATACACATATATATTCAACGACCGGAGAAAAGAGAGAGGATGATTGAATTTTTTTATATAAATGCCACCACACAGCGGACCTAAGGAATCAAACAAGTGCTGGTTTATTATAACAGTTGCCTCACTGAAACTGCCACTGTCTTTTACTTAAATGCCACCATCATCACAACTATCATCAACATCGTCATGATTCCTGAAAGCCAGCAATTGTCTGTGTAGAGCATATATGGTATAATTTTACACCTAATATACATGTAGAATATCCTATTCCTATATACTACTTATTTTCAACAAGAGAGAAAAAAATCAAGTTTATCCTGGTACATAAACATGTGTTATATAAATACAATTGTAAAAACCCACAGGACGACGCGCTGACCACGATGAAGACGATGAAGCAACCGACCGACGGACCACTCACTTGTTCCTCATTAGCATTCATCCAGCAGAGTCAATTGAGCTTAAAACTCAATCTCTCAAGCACGCAATCTTTCTTTCTTCCATTCTGTTACGTTTACTAAAACATCTCTATATAAAAATGAGAAGATACCCGTGTTATATGTACAACATACACGTACTCGGCTAGTTTTTTTTAGTGTTCAGGCAAGCAGGATGATGATGATGACAATGCTTTTGTTGTATTCATTCGTACAGAATATACCTACGCAGACGAACGAAAACGGACGGGGTGAGACTAAACTAAAATACACACCGCTTGTCTCCAAGATTAAAAAGAAGAAGTAGATAAGTAGGTTTGAATATTACCCCCTTTAATAAAAAGTCAAGGCAGACTACCTACACCCTACGTGTACAATCTTCCTGTGGTAGACAATTTTCAGTTTTTAAGGAGATAAATTTAAGGTTTGATTTCTTCAACAAAAAGAGAAGAGGAAAATAACCGAGATGAAAATCAGTCAGTCGTCATTTAATCCAGCAAGTCTTATCCGCACAGTCGGGAAGAGAGATTTAGAACAATTCCGTTATCTTTTTGGAAGCAACTGGACAACTTTAAACAGCTACCCAGATGATGTGGATGTCCATATTTGGACATCCTTGAACATGATGCTCAAGGAAGTGTATACGACACACGCAGGTACGGGACATGATTAAATGACATAGAAATTAGTACAAGACTGCCGATAGCTGTTGCTCAAACTTCCGGACAAAAACCTACATATTCTTTGTTCACTAAAAGCAATAAGTATCTCTCCCGCATAACCCGTATGTCAAACGAATGCCCCGGTGTTTCTGTACCAAGTAGATCAGACCCAAACAATCATTTGTCGTGAAGTCATAAAAATACACTCTGTGGTAAATACATCTCCGGTTTTATTGTAACATGCACCAAATGCCATAGAATGGTTTTATTTTCTGACTCCTCTACAATTATTCCACAAACTCGCCCTCTCCTCGCTCTCTCTCTTTTGATGATGACTCCACTATTCTACACTTCTTTCAACTTTACTTCATCAAACATAATCAAGCAGCTTCTGTTTATTGTACGTGGCTAGCAACTCAATTTGCGTTGTTCGCTTCTTGTTCTTCGAAGAAGAAAAATGGTACAACAATGCAGCCGCGAATGAATGTGTAACGTAAAAAGATGAGTTGAACAACCAACAAGTATATTACTTACATCTTTTGAATAACACCGAAAGTCGCGTTATCAGACAGACAGAGAGAGACTGAAATGAACCCGTGAGTCAAGTAGAACAAATAGTTTTGCTGGAAGTCTTAAAATGCTGCTGCCAAGTGCCAGTAACAAAGAGAGCGAGATATCAAAACACAAGTTCATTACTTTGTGCCTTTGAACGTCGGGCTCTGGACGATGAAAAACTGGCTGTTCCATGATTATAATTTTATAATGTGTATCATCATCGTCTTCATATATACACACATATAGCAAGAAGTACGTTGCTTACGTACATTTAGGAATACATACATACGTTTAGGTATGTGTTATAAAACAAGTTGCATTTACATTTTACTTCACTATTTTCTTTAGTTTTCCTTGGCATGAACCAGATTGCACTAAAACGTCAGGTGCAAGAAGAGATGATGGAAGAAGTACAGAAAAAAGAAGAGAAACGATGAAAGGCTATGCACGTATAACTACAGACCACTTTTCCTCGACTTTGCATTTACTGCATAGATATTCTTACTTTATGAAGATCTGATGATGATGAAGAGATGAGCATCAATCTCCAATGCAAAGGAAAATGTACAATTACGAGAGAAAATGTCTTATTATTACCACAGAATGCCTCGACCGCTTTTCAGCCACAAGCCTTTATCTTGTACTTACCCCGAATCTAGACGACGACGAATGTGTGTAAAAGTAATTACAATGTTGTCTTCATTTAAATTCCAATTTCTACCTGGCTTGCATTGCATGTAAGCATTATTCGGCAATTTTATTTAGCATTTGGGGTTATTACACGTAAATCTACATCCTAGATGCACGATTGTGTCTTATATAACAGAAAACATAGCATTATTAGTTATTATTACATACTTGATATCAGGTAATATCAAAAGTCATAATCACTTTCTTCTTGTGTTATTTACAGGCGATCAGTTGTTCTTGCTAACTGCTGGGTCTAAATAATAAGTGGTCTTCATTCACGTTCCGCATTATTCACAATATCAATGATTTGCATAGCACTTTCAATTACGTTACAAGTCGACATATTATTGTAATTGACTTCGGATTGATTTTATTGCAATCAGTTATGGAAAAGCTAACAAAAAATTTTATTTCACTTCAGAAAATAAAGCTTGGGTTGGTTGGATCATCAACATGTACCGAAATTTACTAACTGTTGTCCAATGAAATGTGTGTGATCATGAAAACCTGTAAGTATCAGCTCACAAAGTTGAATTTTTCGCTCAACTTGCATGGAACTGGAAGACAATAGCAGTAGGTAGTTGTATCGGGTATACCTAATAGCAAGGTTGTTGATGGAGAAATTTATCAGATTAAGACAGCTTAGCTGGACACAAATGTAATTCTAATCCATAATACAAGTTGGCTGGGCAGGATCACTTACTCAGATATTCTGGACAGGATTATACAACATCGTCATCATCAATACAATACGTCAAATAGAAGTACATATATATGTAACATAAATATTTAAATTATCTTCGAATAAAGCTACGTTGTTTCCATTAACTCTGAATTTACATAAAAGACGAACCACTACAACATCCATAAATATACAAGTTGAAACAAATGATGGCCGAAATAGTGCCACCCAAAACGAACAGCAGCGTAATCACCATATTAAAAAGTCTATACAGCAATTTATTTTTATTTTTTGCTTTATTTATAGTAGATACAACACATTTCAATTTATTTTCATGTTTTCATGCAGATTTCACAGCCAACAGTAGTGGTGTAAGTTCCGTACGTAACCTGTATGTTTCATTAAGCACGTCTGTATATATTGACGATTATTATGTTGTTCACTTGGTGCCTCTTATTCAATTAATAATCTATTTCAAAAGAAAGTCTGTTCAATGCTGTACAAAATTATGCATTTGTGGCAAGCAAGGGCACAGTTCCTACGTGTGACGTGAATGTCCGTTCTTCTAATGACAGACTTTTCCCGCACATTCCTACTACACTACAAGGCAAATATCCATTACTAATTAAACCATTCGTTGGAAAACACGACAGAAGCTATAAACCAGACCGAGCAATTCAATAAATCTTGCCAGCAATTTGTAGAAATGTCTGCGTTTTCGCAAAGCAAGGGAATGCAAGGAAAAATTGTAACCAGTTACAATAAAATAAAGCAAAAAAATATTAGGTGTAGTTTCTTATGACCCTGTCATTTTTCTGCTTTTTCTGGTCACATTTCTACATAAAACACCTTTACAAATTAGTCAAAATACATAGAAGCATACCTTTTGTGTGTTCCCTTGAGCATACTTAACTACCACTCCAAAAAAGCAATAAAATCCAAATTAACTCCTTTTTCCTCTTGTTACTACGCTTCAACATACAACAACTACCTATTTTGTGAACTTCCAAAAAAGTCGCTCTTTTTCTATTATGTCCATACTCCTTTGTCCTTTCGACGTATCCTCGAGAAAATTCAGACCTGGATTATTTAGATGGTGGATAAAACAAGTTAAAGCTAATGAATATTATACCCTACGCTAGAAAAAGGAGAAAAAACTCCCATCTTTCTCAACTGCGCTCATCATGAAACACTGACAAACAACGCTTGGAGATGACTGGACAACTAACAATAATATGAAAACATCACCATCACATCAGTATTTTTCTCTGATTTATCACCCTCTATCTTCCTACAAAAAGGCTTTATGTGCATAAGAATCTTTCCTGCTTCTTATTTTGTGTCGGGGATGCTTCTTATTCCTCTGTTGTTTTCATTCCTTCCATACCAAATCATCGTCATTATCATCATATCATTATCTTCTTTCCCCGTCATCTAAAAAGTAATATTGTGTGTAAAAAGCCACCTTTGACTAAATTGAGAGAGGAAAGATATTATTATTATTGCTGCTTGTTCCCCGTTAATGCATCAACTATCGCTAACGCAAAGCTATTATACATGTATTATATGGAAGATACAGGTATACTTATTATAGCTGTCCATTTCTTTTTATGCACCTCCTGTCCAGTTAAAGCAAAGCTTGTTTTATGCATTCATATTTTTAAAATGACTCAATAACCCTCCTTGCGCCTTCACAGATTAACTTGCCTCTGTAGCTCTTCCATGAATAGGGGAAGAGCTCTTCATAAAGGTGTAATATAGTTAATGCGTATATGCACGTCAGGTAGACCGAAATGGATGAGGAGATGGGGAAAATGGAAGAAAAGCGAAGATGAAGAAATAATAATAATAATTCGTTAAAGCAGCAAGACTTTTCGGGCCTTGCATGAATTCATGCGTGTAGTGTGCAGTGCATCGCCATCAGAACCTAATTAGAGAGCAGGCAGACCAGGGCCACCTCAATATATTATAATCTCGTCTGATTTATAGCCAGAAATAATATAAAACAACTAGTCGCACAATCGAACCCCCAAACAACATCATCATCCCTCCTAGTAAGTTGGTAGGAGACCAACGATGTTCAGAACGAAACCTACCTGACTCCCTGGTCTCTCTGTCCAAGAAGAAGGTTGTTGTTGTAATAGTATAATGCATGAACACCGTGAGTGTAACAACAGCGATGATGAGGATGATGATGATGATACACATGATCACGCAGGCTGAAGAGAATATGGTCACTCACTCATTTACTCAGAAGAAGGTAAAAAGAACATATGCAGTCATCTTAACCAGCGTGTATGTCTGTGTGCAGCCCACAGAGTTTAAATAAAATCTGCCCTGCCGTGGAGCAGATTACATGGTGCAAGCCAACGGCTACGTAGTGGTCACAGACGGGTGGAAAGAAGAGAGAGAAAATCATCTTTTCATCTCCCGATTTTTCCATTAGCTTATCTAATAATAAGCTACAAGAAGGTTTGGCTTTGACTTCTCTAGACTAGGCAAAACGACGTTTTTATTTGACTTGTAGCAACTAAAGTAAGCTTGAGGGAAGGCAGAGGAAAGGAGAGAAAAAACTCCACTGAAATAAAGACATTAAGACTGTCGGGCACGTTGAGAATAATATGAAACATTAAAATTACACACAAAAAAGAAACAACCCTTCAATTTCACCCTCACTCTGTACATTACAAATCACATCTTCGGCTCAATTTAAAGGTATGTACTATACTCTGAACATAGAATTTTTTAACGCTGACAGAGAGAAAAATGAAGCTTTTTATGGTGATCCACAATCCACACGACACCTCATAAAAAGATTCATTCATTTCTTCAGTTTTTAGGCTCTCATTTTGGAGATTAGAAACTATCCTGGGTAAAGTCGTAACAGAAATAACTGTTTCATTGTAAAAAAAAATATTTTGCTCTCACCAGTCTACTTACACTTTTTAAGACTGATTAAAGGTGTATTACAGTTTTACAATACAAAATACCCCGTGTTTGGATACACCACGAGCCACCATACCATACTAGAGAATAATGTAGTACAAAACATGTACATAATTTAAGCAATGGTTAATGTGGTATCGTAGTCTCTATCCACCATAATAATCGTTACATGGTATAGTCACCAGTAATTATTCTAATAATGTGCTTAGTACATTCCTAACTCAGAGGGAGAGACGTGCTCCTTTTACTAAAAAAAAGGAGAAAAAGGGGTTGAAAGATCGCTTAACGCTGACCTAAGGTGCCAGAAAATTCTCACGCTGTTGTGAGGAAATGACGGGAAGAATTAGAATGCAACAGCAAGACATGCAGGTAAGTTTCATAGAATAAGTACAGTGTTACTGTTACGAATTTACCTAAACCAAGCCATGTCTTAAATAGCTGTACTATAATTACCTAATTGCTAAGAGTTCGTATACAAGTACTACACAGTGATCTTCAATAATATTCTGACTACCTACTATAGTACCTATCGATGACGGATAAACTTGATACGAATTGCATCTCCATTTTCATTTGATTGTCAAATGGACTGGAGAAAAGAATAATCGCTGTCAAAAATCAGGATCAGCACAAAGTAGTTATCTGTCGATAGAAAAACCGCTTGTTCTGTGTTTATTCATTTAACCGTTTATATGCTGAGATTTGTATACCGCTACAGCAGCCCGGTCTAATCACACGACACAAACATCATTCTCGTGGGTAACATTTTTGTGTCCACGTATTACTTCCAGCCTATTTAGCTTTCGCTGTAGAACGACGACGCGAAAGCATGTGAATGTGGTGAAGAGAATGCTTAAACGAAATACGAAGCAAATTTAAAGTTGAGAAACAAAATTCCTTGAAGATACTACAAAAGGAAACCTTGAAGGACGATTGCTCGGCTCGACGACTGCTCATCATAACCATCAACATCAGAGAAGAGCTTCCAGTTGTTGCTCCTTCAAACCGCGTTTACATCACATGTTTAAAGAACAAACTAACCACAATATGAAAGGTATTATGATTCCCTATTCAAGTTACACCGAAAATCATGACGATAACATTTTTTGTTGCTTGCGTGCCTTGGCCAACCGATAAGACGCGACAGGTAGGCAGGTCTATATAGCTGTGTTATATTTCTAAAGCCAACTTCAAAGTTAAAAAAACGGTACGAATGACTCGACAAAACAAAAATGTGTATCATAAATATAATATCTTTATGCATCTCTTCTTTTCTGAATAAATAAAAGAATAGAGAGATGATGCGTACGCCGAAATACATACTCTACGAAAGATATTATATTATTATTATTATTTTATCTTATTTCCTACAGGATCTTTTATAAAGACGCCTGTTGAATGCCTCCCTTGCTCTTTGAGATATCTTCGTTATGAAGGCAGCAAATATATTTCTGTCAGAATACATTCAATATATAACAACAACGTGACTCTGTATACCTATACGGGATCTACGTAAAATCTTAACCCGTAGGCATACTTCTGTCAAAAGTCAAAATAATAATAATATTATGTATTCGATTGCATAAAAGAATGCTCACGATCAAGCAAATGAGGAGTGAGCGAACATCAAAAGTCTTTTTTTTTCTATTTACAAAAAAATATTTTGGATTTCATCCCCCTTTCTTCCGTTCTCCCGTATCGAGTACTAATGGTAAATGTCCTGAATTGGTAAAAGCAATGAATGTTAAATAATATGACATTTTTATCCTGTTACGATTTAAACAGGTTCACCACACATTCTCACAGCCGTTCAACAGTTGGTTGCGCACCGTTAGTAATCATATTCAAATGTGAAAGTATACACACGGTTGTAGTTGCAGCTTTACAAAGACGCAAGGGATATATTATGCAGAGGGTCTATTTGGTGAAGAAGAGATAAATTTGAAAAATAACCGTTGGTGTTTCTCTGCTGATGTAAATAACTAGCCAAGGGCAATAAAAACACAAATATTTTCATTAGACGTGTGTATACATTTAGACAACAAATCCTTAAGACAAAACTATTCACTAAATGATATTATTAACATCTATCAAGTTAAGTCATTATATTCCAGTTTTCTCGTTGGATTCCCCCATCAGATTTTTTTCTTCATTTATTTATTACACTAGTTTGTGGAATTCCGAACAAAAAACCATCCTCTTTCCTTCTGCTCATAATTATTAATAACTTTCTTTTCAGTTTTCACGATATGTAGCTTGAGTGAGGGCTACGTAATGGTAGCTTATCTATTAAGATTCTTTGGGGCAGTTTTCTACCTAATTACCACCATCATTATCAAATACTTTTGTGTGCCTTTTTATGTCTATTCATAACCTGTTCAGAGATTTCGTCTGGTGTAGAAAAGCGATTTTATGCTGGGAACGAAATAATACAGTCTACACAGAGATAAATGGATTTCAAAATCATGAACAAAAGTGGTTCTCAAAATGAACCAATTTAAAATTGCCTTAAACTAAGCGCAACATGAAACTGCAGAAATATTTGAAGCTGTAGGGCTGTACAACGTACAACCGTGTGTAACACCAAGATAATGCTGAATTATGATACTCCAAATACAAAATAAAAGTAATAACAAGCCAACCAACTTTAAACGATGGTATTTGTACAAACAAGGAAGGTAGCATCCAAACCCAAGCAGATGTGAAGGGAAATACCCCGAATTTAACTTTTTGTAAAAATTGGTAGCAATTTTGGAAACGATGATAAGTGTACTGTATGAAACGATAAACGATGAAACGGAATAATTCAACTCATTCTAGAACAAATACTGTAGTTGAGCACGAAACATTGTTACATCATCATAAGTACTCCACACACGTCGCTCTCTACTTGCATTTTCGATTGCGCACACTGACCGACTTATTTCTCATATAAAATTGTTATTTACTATTTACCACGATAAAAATGACACCTCTTTGATCTTTAATGGTTGTTACCAATCATCACGAAAGCAGAATGCAACTAACATAAATTTTTGCACAGTGATGACGGTTTCGTGTTATTTTATTGCTATTTGGTTAGAATAACGCGTGTGCATTGTACGTTGCGTGACAAAAAGAGCGCAGACAGGAGTCGGGACACGATTTAAAAAATGCTTTTCTTCTTCTTTGTAATACACATAATCGGGATATCCTATACTTTTTATAGGATCGATCTCGGCACATCATTACAAGTTCAATGCTTTACAACGAGCGAATAGAAAAGATACTCATTTTGATTTGTGCGGTGATAATGATGCTAATAATGACGCAATATGCAATACGCCAGTTTAGTGTAGACAGAGTACTATCCTGCTAAATTACTCACTTAGCCAGTCGTACCTACATAGGTAAATCCTGTCCAGAGCTTCGTCTATACACCTTATTGTGAGAAACTGCATTTACAGAGTCGGAAGAACGTGTACCTTACTAGTAAAAAAGGCTGTGACTTATCTTCTCTCAATCTGCAACTGTGTTGGGTATGGCTCGGATAACGTGCCGCTGTTGATAATAGTTATCATCATTATCATTACCGAGTGTGTGTGTGTGTGATGAGGAGTCGCCAGCGAACCAAGTTACAGCAAGCACTTGCCGGCAACTGTCGGCACGCTATCAGCCCACTAACTATGTAAATGTACCTACAGAGTAATAAAATAAGTCATAGCATGCACAGTTTGTCATAAAACCAACGCAGATTTTGGTTTCTTGGTGGGTTCAATTACTACCGCTGGTGGTGGTGGTCTACCATGCATGAAAAGGAAGGGATTGCTATTTTCGCTAACCTTGGATCAAAATCAGCTCTTGTCTCGGTGGAAGTAAATTGGGTATTTAAAAGCGTATCATTATTGTATTCCTCGTATTCCTTTAAAATCCAATTTTTCAATCGTGGAAATGGAAATAAAATTTTCTCTTTTTTACTCGCATTCTTTTCGATAAATTCATCTAATACAGCACTACGCACTTGTCATACAACTTACAAGAGTAACTATTCAATAAAATATCTGAGCATACCGACATTGAATGAAAATACTGGCCGATAGTCATGATGGAAAGAACTTACTCTGCCGCATTCCATTTTCCTTTGACTAGAAAGCTGAATACCTGTCAGTCAACTAGCTATAAATGGAATTTTGGTATTGATACAATAAGTTGTGTATATAATGCAGCTCCAGCTCCATATATACATACATGTCAAACAAAACAAGTCTGTGATGTAATAATAAGAGGTACTTTTGTTACAGTCGAATCCATCAAACAAGACATGCTGCAATTATCTGTATCAGCATCATCTTGATCAAATATGAACAGCAAAAATGATATTTGGATCATCATGAATGAGTGAAGATCATTATGCTAATGGTAAATCATTTTACCACCACACGCAACGAATTTTACACCACAGAAAGTAAAAGGATACATATCTAAACGCAAGGTAGAATTTCCAGTAAAATTATAATAAAAGTAAAATATACTCCACATCGTTTTCCTATAATCTCCAAATACTTTCTGTCTTGGGCAATTTAACTAAAAGTGGTTTTCGTTTGAATTGTAACATTAGACAGCAAACTACAACGTACGACTTTCATACGTATAATATGTAATGAACTTGTATCAAGCCAACGATATGACGAAGACGACGTCGACAATGTGGTTTTGTACATATTTTTTGTCCAGGGTAAAGTAAAAAGGATTTGTTTCAGAGAGAGAGAAGTGTAAGTAGGGAAGTTGCAAGGAAGATTTTTATTACAGATATGATGAACACACCACAACATACTCCAAGCTTTCATTGAATGACAACGGGAAAAGTTTTACAAGATAAAAACAACACTTTCCAGCAGCAGCAAATCAAGGCAAGTCATCATCATGATGACGATATAAAGTTGCTTCTTTCTTGCTCTTCTCCTTCTGTCTCCACTCTCTCTCCCTCTCTCTCCTTTGAAGTTATAATGGAAATCTTAGAAAACCGGCAAGATTATCAAGAAGACCACAATTACGTGGCATAATACATGCATAATATTACAACATCATACCCACATAAGCGCCTCATCATCCCCCTCTTGACTGCTTTGTTCTTTTCTTTGTAGATAGCAGCAGAAAAAGTTATACTTTAACTACACGCAAGTGACTGCACAACCACCACCACCGAACCTACCCAGCCACCTAACCAGGTAGTCAACCTGGATGAATGTTTGTATCATCATCATCATCATGTTCCCATTATTATTGCTATTTCAATGAAACAAACCTCAAGCTGTTATCATAATAAACATATCCACATCTACAGAGCAACTTCCCAAGCCGTATTGAAACAAAACTCCCCCTTTTGTATATGTTTACTTGGACACATGCATACAAGCTTTGGCTATCACTACATCATCATTCTATTCATTATTATATGCGAGAAAGCAAGAAAGAATTGAGGGAGCAGTTGTGTGGATAAAGAAGCAGAAGCACGCATCAAACAACAACTTTAACCAAACCACAAGAGACTGAAAAGATGATCATCATCCCGTCTCAATAACTCAACTGTTTCTCCTCTCTCTACCTAATACATTTTTCTATCGGGCTTGTTCCTCTTCTTTTTTACAACATACTCACACACACACACACACACTTTGTTGCTTCTCTCCGTGCAAAAATCAGGATTCTTGATTGAGATTGAGACATTAGCATATTTAATCCCTGGGTATGCACTTTATCTCCCCTCTTCTGCCTCTCTTCCACTCATCTTCTTCATCATCGAAATGTTCAGCATTAGCATCTCTGCATGTACCAAATGCACTTTTTGGCGTACATGCGTGATGTCGGAAAACAGGAGAGTTAAAATGGACCAACCCTATATAATATGTTAATGCTAATGATCCCTATCATTATAGTGTAGTGTTTGGTTCGCCTTTTTGCTCAAGGGGTATATTACTATTACACCAAAGAAGAAAATGAACAGAGAGCAAAGTGGCAAGTAACACACTGCATTATTCGACAACAAGCTTTCAACGATGACCACAGGTATAAAAGCGGTGTTTGAAGGTAACAGAGGAAAATGGGTTTCCTATGTTTTCGCATCTTTTTACCCTACCTAATCAGCATTTCATTTATGTATTTGCAGGATAGATTATTTTTCCCTTTTTGTAAGGTAACGCCAAGAAATAATAGAATAACCACAAAAATATTATCACTGCTTAAAATTACTAGTTAACAATCATTCCTTTGGCAGGTTTGATTACGTTTTCAACAAGAGAACAGTCAAGCAAACAAGGCAAACTAATTTTTTGTACAACTTGCATTCTTAATTTCTCATTAATCATTCATTTTGCTGCATTTCATTATACCAAAGTGCATGCATGCTTTGTGGTTCTGTCGTGATTACAAAAAAATGTATATTGCTGTCATTACCTACTGACACGAAAAAATCCTTTAGGTCAGCAATAATTAGTTAATCCTCGAATTCCAATCCGATCCAAGAACAACAACGTAGGAAAGAATAAGAAATTCACTAAAAAAATTTGTGTTGTTGTGTATATGTTGTACTTTTCCTATAGTGAGACTGCATCAGTACCATAACTTTACACAAAAACACTAATTATGTCTGATCAGTTTGTAGCCGGTGCATGTCAATGATACTTGACAAGTCGACTGCTGCTGTTGCTGACATTTGAAATACTGTACAAATCCTAAGAACAAATCCATGCTGTTATTTGTTGTTAATGCAGTAGTTTTTCCTCGAAGATCACACTCCCGTGTATATATTCCTACTGCAACAGTATAGCGATCACTAAAAGTGTAGAAATATCACACAACGTCATTTTCATCACGACGACCATATCTTTGACAATGTACACATGTACGGAGCTAGTTTAACAAGAAAAATACTGCACGCACTGCCAAACGGCAAGATTTTCTTGAGAAAAATGAAAGGATTTTGTCAGATAGATATACACAATTTTATATATGCTGAATAACATGTATCCAAGAATTAGATATACGGGGTGAGTCGTCCATATTTTGTGTATTATTCAGGAAAAACGCTTTCACATCTTTGGCATTTCATTTTTAACTGATGCTTCGTCAATGGTACATGAAACATCCGAAAGGAAAATGAATGAAATACATAAAAATAAAAATAACAACTGATTATCACAAGAGGCTCAAGTTATGCACGGGATACGTTAACTAAAAGACGAGAGAGGTTCGTTGTCTTATTTAATGCTGTTTTAAAGCATTCGACTTGACGCGTTGTTGCTCGCGTTATCTCTTTTCTTCTGCCGGGGTGTAGTAGAAAGAAAAGGATTCGTAACCAAAACTATTTTGTCTCGTAAGTTTCCTAATTTATATGAAATCTGAGGAATTGGATGAGGAGAGCAAAGAAACACAATGAGGCGCATATGGAAATAATGAGTCAGCAGCACACAAAGTTTACTGATTCGACAACGGCATGTCAGACATCACCATGTGTTCACATTTCATCCTTTTCTCACAAGAGAAGATCCATAATATTCATTCAGAAGATGGTGGTAGAAACTGTAACACCGTGTGATGCGACGAGATGACACAGTATTCCCGGTATTTTTTCGTATTCTTCCAAAACACCGTATAAAAACTGGGAACGAGTTAAAAATACCGAAACTTTAACACATCGCCAAACTACTCCACACTCTACTTATTCATATCGTAAACGCTGTTCATTTTTGTACGTGTACCTTAAAGTACTAAATCTTTGTTGCGCAAAGTGGAAACGGAGTGCAGCAACGCTAAAAATGGAATCCTTTATTTTGGTTTCATGTCAGATTATAAGTAGGTCCACACTTTTCTTTGATAAAATATGTAGAAATTTGGTTCCAAGAATTCTTTAGAGCATTTCCGACTGATGATACGCATTCATTCACCACGAGATACCACTACATCATCACGATACCTTTCATTAAAAACATAACATTTTGGTAGTACTACACGATGGTGATTTTGTGTTTTGTCTGTGTCCTAGGACGAATGAGCAGTAATAGTCACGAACGCAATTTCTGATCTTTTCGTGCTCTTGCACTCATTGTCAAAGTGGTGCCGACCTATAAACTTGTGAGTACAGTACGTTTATTAGCTAAAAGGTAAAGCACAAGGTACAGCCGATAATCAACAGCCACCACGACACGAATAACAACGTACACAAGGCAAGCAAAAGTTTGCTTAAAATATTAAAACGTATATATCCCAATCCCAAAGTTATTCACTTTTGCATTACATACTTCACTTTAGTACTACAGACTCACATTATCGCATCATTATACGCATTTTCCCCCTTCATCAGAGACTAGTCCAATTACATAGTGAGCCATTCGGAAGGAGATCAATCAAAATTCGGACTCGACAAATTTCTCGAAAATTCGTCTAATTTGCAACTTGTTCTTTCATATATATAATCGTTGGCTTGTAGTGCCTCCCTCCGAGTACGTCGTTGGCAGAATTTACGACAAATGATGGTTGCCAAACATAAATATTATCTCACACGGTACATACCAACTAATGCTGCTACCAATACGACTAACGTAGTTGATAATATAGTTACGTCAAAAGAGAATGATGAGGCACGACCAAACGATGCAGTGCTACACCTATTATTATTAGCGTTATTTTCAGCTCACCAACAACAACTCAATCAAGAGAAAAAAATGTTGCTCATCCCATCCTTTACCCTTTTCCAATGACGACGACGGCTGCGATGAAAAACTCTCCACTCGACTCTTTGATAGGAATATTTTTTACGCACACAAGGAGAACACCGACAACGATGACCACGACCACCACTGACTAATAAACTTGTATTTTTTTCATCCCCTAGCACAACTCCATGTGTTAAAATGAATAACGCGAAAAGGTAGGTATGAGCCACCAAAATCGTGATAGCGTCCACATGTGGAACATATATTTACGTCTGGTAAGATGATTAATTCAATTATTATGGCTCGTGAAATCGACGAATAAACAAAAATTCCTTTGATCTTTGATGACCACTCAATTCAGCACCAAAACACTGCAACAAATTGCAGTCTTCTTGCGATTTTCGACTACTTCAACTATTAATACCAAATTTCAAACTTTTTGTACAAAGCACAATATGTGGTGCAATCATATTTTTTATACATTCACACATGCACACAACTGTCAACTGTAAAGCACCAATATGAACGCAAGAAATCCACCAAAGAGATTGAAGCTTGAACAAGAGCACCTTTGTTTGTTTTATATCCTATGATACGAAGAGAAAGTGGAAGGTTGAATACATTCTTGTTTTAAGTTTATGAGAAAAATTATGCCGAAATATTCTTAGCTTATATGTACGTAAGATACACATGCACCACGTTTATCAACCTCTGGCAATATTTTTCTCTCCCACTGTGAATTAAAGCCAAGATGAATACGAACGAGGTAAAACTTCCACAAATTCCAAATTTGCTTTCCAGCAAGCCGTTAAAATTTTCCGAGCCGTTTACGACTGTTGACGCAGTAACTTTGCTATCTCGCTCCCAATCCCAATAAACTTTTGTCCTGTTATGTGACCCTCTCACAGCAGCCAGGTCAATATCCCTTTACTCTTCTCCATTTCACAACAATGCCAATGTTGCAAGTCAAGTATGAAGCTGCTGCTGCTGCTGTTCGTGCACCAACCATGGTACGCAAAATAAAAATTCTGTTGACGTTTTCGAAATGAGATACTCAAACAGTTTAAGTAATAACGATAAAATAGCTTGCTACAAAATGAAAGTTGACGAAAACGATGACGATCATCATCAAGCGAACTCTGCAAGTGGAATGATGAAGACACTTGGAAAGAATGAGAACTCAATTCCAATCGAGTCAAAAAGGATATATTATCCATGAGATGAGAAAAGAAGAAGACAGGCAACAAAATGAATACATATAGCAAACTAACTAAGCAGAAGATACAACATTTGCTGCTCCGCCTTGAAGGCACGAGCAAGGAGTTCGACCACCCAAGTTGGATTTGACTACCAATCTTAGTTAGTTTAGTGCAACATACCTCCGTGTATTTCTTTTCTCTCCTTCATATTATACTTACATTATTCAACATAAATGATGAAGATGATGTTGATACAATGTTCTCGTTGCTCTGCTCGTTCAGAGTGTAAAGCAAGTGAGAAAAGAAGTTGTTGCTGTTATGCGATTATATTCCTACATATAGATATATATGCCTATATACAGATATAGACATATAAACGTGGGCTTACTTTTCTACTACAATATAAACACAAGGCGCATCGTATGTTATTTGGCCAACCACCCGATATATACAACACGATATGTTACGATTCGATAAGTAATGTGACGTTTACGTTTAATATGTAGAGAGACTTTATTTTTTGTTCTTGTGTGAGAGCTAGTTGTCGGTAGTAATTGTTGTGGTGGTAAAGTAGTAAAGCAACCTGTATGACTCGTAAACTGTTAAAACTGCCAACTACAGTTGATGTGGATTTTAAGCCAAAACAAAAACACAGTTGTACTTCTAATAATGCAGTGTAAAATGCTCTCTCTCACTATCTTTCTCTCAACCTTTTGTCTTTTATCCCTGCTGCTCACTCTTACTTTACTTGACACCACCGGAGAGCCAGCCAGCACAGAATTTTTTCTTTGAAACAAAAAGT
Source organism: Callyntrura sp. NNG-2020 (assembly GCA_027744055.1). Lineage (NCBI taxonomy): Eukaryota > Metazoa > Arthropoda > Collembola > Entomobryomorpha > Paronellidae > Callyntrura > Callyntrura sp. NNG-2020. Next base: position 17,545 of record JAHZNE010007738.1, on the reverse strand, counting down.
ACTGAAATGAAAGATGACAAAGGAAACACGACACAATAATTTGAAAACAAGTGCTTAAGCAAACAAAAGTATGCACATATGTAATTTTTCATAAATACCTATTTTACAAACAAGGTTACTCCTTTTCTCACAAATCAGCCACCATGCATATTTCTTCCTTGTCACTTTCTTGCAGAACAGCACAATTGCTACCATTATTAAAATAGGTACGTGTTGGAATCAAAGCCGTCTTTAAAAATGTTTCCGTTTAAATTTTCCATTCTGCAGCAGCAGCAACAATCCAACACTGATTATGCGTACATCACGAAGGTGTCTCTTCTCGTGTAAATTATTATTACAGCAGCATCAATGGCATTTTCGTTCATTGCTGTCTGTGGGATTATAGTTATATGCTGCTCGAGAATGTTTCAACTTTTCACTTTTCATAAAGGATACCCAGATAAATTTACGTGTATAAGTCGGAGGGGTATAAGTAAAGGAAAAAATAAATGCTTACTTAACCATGTCCAGTTTTAAACCTTCAACGAAGGTTATACTGGTACCGGTTCATACCAATCGTCCATCAAGAAGACACTTATACTAGTATACAGAGTACATATTCCTTTTCTAAGAATCGTATGAGATTGCAATCATAATTCCTAGATACTCTAGATATAATAATATACATTGTCTATTTTCGGTCTTTCTTCTCAATTATTATATTATTCATACAATACAAAAATAGTTAACTTGGATAGAGACACATGCCCCAGACAAAATAGTATCCCCACTTCTGAGCGAGGTGTCATGTGCACATTCTGGTACCATGCTAGCAACTATCTTCAGTCATAAAAGTGGAAACTGAAAGCTCACCTTTACTTTTCCTATAAATACATTAGACGGCAAAAGAAGTTACTGGTTGGTAAATATGGAGCATATACTTACTATTATTTAAGCGAAAAGTCGACCACGGGAGAATGTGTAAACATATTATTAGTTTAGGCGAGACGAGGACGATAGTTTAGGAAAACCTTTTATTTGATACGCCACGGCAAAAGCGCAGACGCCTGTATTACGCATTAAAACACTCAACTTCTCCCCTCAATGCAAGCAACGCTCTCTCATCACATTGTTACTGCTGCAGCTTAAAAAAAGGTTTTAAGTGGCTCATTTTCGTAACCATTTCAATATAATATGAACATTTTGAGCCTCATTATTATGTAAAAGGAACTTTCAACGCGGCTAAAGTTTGTTAACTGAACAGACTCAACCAAGTTAATGTATGCATGCATGTGCTCTGTCGATTTTCCATCGTAATTTTAATACACCTATCGTCATTCATTCATTGCCTCTTAAAATGCTGACTGTTATAATTTTTATACTTAATGTAGTAATCACGGAACCACCATATCATGTGCAGCTACGCACAACACATGCAATATTGCTATATTTTTCTATCCTGCTTGTTTAAATGCCGATCTTCAAAATAATTAGCGTTACCCTAAAGCGCCAATAAAAATTCATTAAATACAAAATCAACTACAAGTTACCCATTTAAGACGAAGAACGGTATAGTTTGACTTCCTGATTTACTGAGAGCATTCACGTAGTCCAGTACGTCCAACGAAAGGTTACTGAGACTATCCGTAAGACAGTCCTCCATTTTGAAGAAATTAGTACTCCTACGACGTTCAACGCTTATGACAAAGACAAACTATGAAGATGATATTGGTTATATATTAATTAACTGGTAATTAGATACAACACTAGCACTACACTATTATAAACTATATATATTTAAATATTAAACTTTCCTCCATCTCTGGCCTGGCACTGCACAAATAGAAAATTAAAATCGTAACAAAATCTTACGTGAAGCAAATTGATTACGATCACATTTTTGTACACTGACAATTTGAAATCAGAAGGACCGTATTTGAAAACAATTTTCAGTTTCAACTTTGAAAAATAAGTAATGTACCAACGACTTTCAACACTGGCATATACTAACGATAACGACAATTGAGTGGATTGTAAAACACACCACCTCGTCAATGCAACAACGAAAGATAAATCATAAATCTCATTTTTGTCGTCGGTGTAGTTTTGCATGTAATAAAGATGACGAATTGAACCGCTCTCTGTTCATTAATTTTTTCATCGAATTAGGAAGTAACAAAAGATTAAATACATTATTAAAACTAAAGATTCGTATTAATAGAGGTAAGACGAGGGCTCCAGCAAGGTCGTTCATGTGCGAGATATTTTATTTATGATTATTTACCATTTCATGATTAAATGCTGTTCTGTGATTTGTTATAGGAAATAACCGACAGACAGAAAATTGCGGTTTGTGCTGCTATTAAGACGTTATTATTAAGGTTAAGTCAAACACGCTGACTGATTGACTGTTGACAGTTACTTCGACGAAATTACTGGTATGGTATGGTGTGTTTAAAATGTAGAAATAAATAAAACACAAATCACTTCAAACTTTTTGAGTCCTTAGTTTTACTGGCTACGCGTCTTATAACGAGGTCGCCAGTCTCCATTTCCACCACAAAGGAAACTAGTTTTGTGATCTAACCGTGGTGCTTAGTTTTAACTTCATTGAAAGGGGATAAAGGTCATGTTTACCTGTCGGATTAACAGGTTTACGAAATATTGAACTGTTTATTGCAAATATACTTTCACTTAATTATATAATATAGGCAATTTAATTAATTTTACACTCGGCAAAGAATGGCATCGTCTTGCGAGCATAACACCACAAACGTGACAACATATCATGTGGCTATGACTTGCTGACTTTTGCGTATCCATCACTTTGTTTTAAATACCTAATACCTATAAGCGCACCGGTGCGCTGTGTGTACCTCAGTATGCAGGTAAGTTGTCTTGCATTATCTCTTCAAGTGTCTCAAACGTCATCTGCTACCAGCAAAGAGTCTTTCTTGTCATGTCACGCCGTCTGTATACTGGAATTGAGACGACATGAGTTACGAGTTAAAAATAAGAAAATACCTATGGGTATTTTGGGATGGTTTTGAGGAATACTTTTTGATTTATCTGTCATTTCTTTGATGTTATGCCACCTTGCTACGATACGATACGAGAAGCTAGGAAGTAAAACTATTGGGAAGGTATGTTGTGTCTGCCATCTGCAAATCCGCTAGTTTAATGTTAGTCAAAATATTTTATACGAAATTGAAAAAAGAGGCTTTGAATGCACAGTCAAGATGTCAGTAACTACCGAATTCTGTTTGGAGTTGGGACATGACAGGATGGTACTCAAACATTATTCTTCTGTAACAGGTGTCTGAGTGAGTAGGTCTGGTAAGCACAGTTGCACTTGCGAATTAGGTACCTATGAATATGCAGCGTATATTATAAGTACTGGTGGAGTATACAATCTATTATTCGATTTTTTGTCGCAATAAAAAGCTGTCTTGCAATAATTGTAATTACCAGACAGACAGGCAGGCAACTAGCTCATGATCAAGCATATTTCCATCAACCATGCAAACAAATAGATCTTTGCTGCGCCGTTGCGTGAAAGACTACTACTAAACAAATTCAAGTTGGCCTTGATTCCGAAATATTTTACGACCATATCAAGTAATTCTTCTATGTTGTACAAAAATATGGCATCTTCAATGTGAAAGCAGTCGGTATGTTGATGAACCGACAGAATTATTTTGTATGCATTCTAATTCTACATTTTTATTGATCTATTGAACGTACTTCATTAGCAACGTGATCGTATATGGCAAGATTCGCAAGTATACTAGAGACTGCCACTGCTACTCATATAGAAGACGTAACTCATCGAAGAGATCTTTTGAATCGCTTTTGTATTTGAACCTTTCACTTGAGCATTATCCTATTCAACGCACCTTGATAAGATGCGTATGAAACGGAAAATTATAAGATCCTTTCATTTATTGGCATTGTTTCCAATTTTTGCCTTTTGGTTGTTTTTTTTAATAATGAGCCATTGGCTTATCCACACTTTTCGCTTTATTCTCTCATTTACAGTACAAGTTATCGTTGCAAACTGCCTGATGTCTTTGTACCCAGTCCATGTTAAAAATGCAAATAATGCGGTCTTTTGCTTTAATTTTACCACCTGAGTGACTCAATCGTGTGTACAAACCAGTTTGAAATTACCTGGAGCTCTTCAAACAGAATAGATAAATAAGAAGGCAGACAAACAAAAGAAACGACTATATCAACTGAGCGCATCTTACTATATGTTGTAGTTGTACATTCTTATCTGCGATGTACCCTCGTTATTATCAAACGTCTTCCTCTTCTTGTAACCGTCTCTGTTCAATGTTCTGCGTATCTCTTCTAGTAGTATTACTTATTTTTTCCGTGGGCTTTTGACGAGTGTTCACCGCCACTCTGGCTACTAATGGTACAGAAAATGAGTTCTTTTCGAGTATTTTATGGTTACTTGAAGAATGTACAAATGTTCCCCATCATCTAAAAGATTAGAAGACAACAACGATATCCTGTGAAAATTTCACATTACACGGCTAACGTTCCGCGTAACAACTTCACGTTTTGTAAGCAGACAGATCATTTTCTTTAAATGATGTGCCAAGCACCTCGTATTAATTGCATTAATAATGTTCTTGTGACTTGGACTGTTCGCCAAACTTACATACATACGGTGTGTACACACATACACTCCATCCCTGAAAAAATTCAACCATGTACATTATTTTTGTGAACTGCCCTCTTGTTCGCGGCTGTGCATTTATGGTGGTTTTCACATTTTTTCGTTGATAATATTATACGGAGAAAACAATGTTTCACGGGAGAAGAGTGGCAAAGCAAAAACTACTTTGTTACAAAGAAAACGAGGTAAAATCACATGACTCGGAATTTATTGCATGTAGCAAAAGCAGCACAACAGCATGACGTTATTACAATTTACAACTTTACTACCACCGACTTACTACTTCTACTACTGCCAACACTGGCAAATGAGTGCTGGACCTTATTCCGGTGGCTGGGTAAAAGGTGCATGGAAATTGTACAGAAGAAAAAGTAAGATATGTGATGACTACTATGACCAGCCGACTAGTTACTCTATTATCATTGCAGATTTTAATTAAACTACTTTCCATCTTCATAACTATAATTATCAAGCAATTAAGAGAAGAAATCCTCCTGTACCACCTCCGGCAAAACATACAGAACGATTACATACGCGTAGCTAGTCTGAATATAAAGTACAAAAAAAAACAATCATCACCACAACACTAATAGTATCGTCACGATTTATGTAGTACAAAGACGAAATACACACATGGGGTATCTCTACGTAGTATTTGGTGTAATGCAAGTAGGATCTATTGGAGTAAAAGCATTGATCTCCCTATGATATACACGTTAAGATACGCAATGAGGTGAAACAATTTCAAGCTGGATAGCATTGTTTAAAATGCAAATAATGCAACTTAATAACAGACAAGTCTGTAAAAAAAACTAGCATCTGCTGCCGTAAATTGTTGTTTTTTGACTAACTACATCTGGACTGGTATTGAAGAAAAATACAACCTGCATGTTGGTTGGCTGATACCTAGATAGATTTGCTCGTGTAATCTAGTTAAGTATCATAAGTGTAGCAATTACAATATTTTCTGGTCATTTATAAAAACTTGCACACACGTACCTACTCGTTTATGTATACTCGGTTGGGTATGCTATACCTAAAATACATTTTGGATCCGGATCCCATGTTCACAGAGCAGTATAGGATTCAGGTTTAATCGGCTGACGGCTCGAGTGTTTAGAAAATGCCGGTGGGTCCACAACTCAGTAGTCAATCAACCATTTACAACTTACTTTTCTCATCTCATCGGGAAAATACGCTTGATTACTGCAAAAATAGTTGCAAGTTGCATGCCCATCTTTTCTAAGAATGTGAATTCAACATCATCGCGGTTATTTGTTGGCTCTGGCTAACCGCGTCTAACACTATATTTACACTCACCTTTTTATAGATAAATTTCGCATGTCCATTATTGCTTCAAATTGCCATTGAAATTTAAACGCAAGGGCAAATATAAGTCAACACTTTCTTGTTATCCAGTGTTGTTTTCACAACAACTCCGCTCAATGTTCAATTTCCCACTACACCAGCGATAATCAACGGTAGACAGAACCTTCAGACATTTTTGCTGCAGCAAGTTGCGCACATTTGAGAAAGGAAAGGGTAAACATAAAACTAGTTAACTGTATTGAAAGTATTCCCAAGTGCAAAATAAATTCTGCCAGCACTTACCCGACAAAGGGGACTAATGTCATCACATGACATTACTTCTTTATGTGGGTAAATAACGTTGCAGAATCCTAGCATTGTTGCATTTTATATTCTTTCCATAAACCACAAATCATGTACGCTAAGTATACAACACAATAGGTATATGTAAAATCGTAAATAAAATATATACTTTTATACTACGGGACCTGCATTTAATGATATCAATTGCAATATTTTATATGAGAAAGTTCCTGTTCTTGTTACAGCTTTTTTTGCTTTACTGCTGCCGCCATGTGAGTTCTGTTATACTAGCGAGCGGAGAAGGAAATTGCTTGATGCATGTTTCCCCAGCATATTACAACGAGTGACACTTAACTGTTTTATTCTACTCGTGAGTAATTTAAAGTTTATGAAGAGATCAATTATGCTTTTCTACATTAGCTTTATTAATAAATGAGGATATGGATTCATGATGCATATTATAGTGCTCCTCATCAGCAAAAATCCTTTTACCAGGATATTTCTTAATTCAATTGCTTTCAAACCTGTACAATGTCTCCTATAAAAGTAGCGAAGAAAATGTCTCTAGCCACAAGGAAAATATAGAAGGTCGAAAAACTCAAAAGTAACATTTATTTCGTCTTTCGGCGATCATCATTATTAGATTCTTGTGAAAGGCATGGTATGCTGCACGCACACACTCACATGCTTTCATACTTACCTTACTGGTCACAATCAAGCCCAACTACTTGATTGAGAGCGTCATAAACATCAATATTACCTGGTCACTCGAGACAAGTAAACATGACTTTTATGCTGGTAAATTTTGTGGAGAAGTTGCAAAGAACATAATATTTACAATAGTAAACACAGCAGCACTACCTACCACCACCACTACTACTACTAACTTTACTCCATTCCACTCCTCGACTCACTCATTGTCAGTAAGTAGTTAGTGTAGCAGTATTTTATTCAATTTTCTACCATCCAACTTTCGGCAAGGCAAAACGCAAACAATTTCGGCATGGTCGTATAACAGCTGGATGCAATTTTTATGCTTGTAGCTGGCTGTTCCCATCTAAAAAAATGAAAATATGACCGGGGATGATAACAATATTTTGATATTCAGCACGAGAAACGGATTGGATTTTCGATTTTATGCCAACAAATTAAAATTGAGACTCAAAAACAATTATCTTCTTTCATGCACTTTGTGTAAGGGTTTAAGCATGATTTCTGGTTATCCTAAATACTCTACAACACGTAGCCAATTGCGCCAAAAAGTGAGAAAGCGTCGTTTTCTTTATAAAGCAGTGCAGCGGCACGTCGTTTGTTCCCAAAATCAAAACCTTACGTTTTTACGGGGACAACTGCCTAGCTGCTTTTTACCACGTAGCATGCCATCTGAAACAAAATACGAGTAGTAATTTTCTTCCATGATCTCTAAAATATATAAGCCGTGAACCAGTATTCGTGCAACTATCATGCGCTTTCCAAAACAACTTAGGTAGTTGCACTGACGCTTACTTGTAATGACAGAGAAGGGAATCCGACAGAAAAGGCGTTTATAATTTTCAGTACCGTATACTCCATCGAAATCACGCAAACGTCGTCGGTATAACAGCCTACTACTCTCAAAAGTAAAGATACCTCAAGTGTATTCGTATTCGTGGACAGCATCCTTTTTCTGATCGCCTTGATTGAAGGTCATCTTATATTTCAAACCACGAATTGTATATTGGATAGTTACATTTACAGACAGCATACTAGTTTCTCTCTGGGTTTTGGTAGGTTTACCTACAGAGACACACACACGCAGGACACGAATCGGATGGATTTGTAATTCAGCCAATTTATTATTTGAGACGGTTGTAATTGGATACACTTCTCATTGCTTGTTTTTCTAGTGATTATTTACTTTTCGCCAATAACCAGAATCCAAACCGACAAAATGGACAAGACAAAAAGACTCAGAAAAAATAAATGTTCAGTTTACCTTATTTTCCGTGGTAGTTAGCAGTGTTGTACCCCGGCAGATCATTTTACTTTTTTGACAAGTCATGGCATACTAGTCATAAAGAAATGAGTGGATATGCCGGTTATTATATCATTTACGATGATACATCCCTGCCTGGCATGTCTTCACCGAAACAATTCAACGAAAAGTAGAAAATGTATCATTAACCACAGATTGCCCCTTGACTTTGACCAAAACATCACATAAATCTAACCCTTATGTTCGCTGCGAAAGGTTGCAAATTAGGATGTGTCCAATATGCTAGAACTTGTTGTTGTAAACACAAAATAAATGATTTCATCAACCCTCTTCTTCTCTCCATGATCATATTATGCAAAGGCTATATAATATATCTATAAGCTTGTACTCAAACCTATAATACGTGCTGTTGTTGTTGTACGTACAAAACGAACATCTCAAAGTATGTACATATCTTATCAGGAAAACAGCGTCTATTTTGTTTGCCTCATTTTCTAGTTCATTTACATTTTTATGTGTTATTACCAGCGCATCTTTTAGTAGTCTTGAAGAAAAAAAGTATCTTGCCATTTCTCTCTTCTGATTTTATTCTCTGCTGAGGGACAGATAGAGTTGTTCCTGTTGTGGTAAAGTTGTAAGCACGGCTGCTTTCATTCGTCGTAGTAAATATGACTTTCGAGGACCTACATGCTCCTCTAAAACCTATTCGAAGTCAAAAGCATTGGAGGGATCAACAAGTTTGTTGAATCCACGCCACACAGCTATTGCCAATTGTGTGGTGGGGATGATGATCATCATCACCACACCACACACACATTAGGATATTGCTTTTTACACGTAGCGCTTTACTGCAAATTACATGACCACCTCAAAGGAATAATTTTTTCGTGTAAATTTTCTTCGAGGAGGCTCTACCCTTAATCATAGATGTTTATAGGCCTAGTGACGTAATCTCACTCTTGGAGTAGTTCATTGCTCAATTTACTTTCCTGCCGGTGGGCAAGACATTTTGTTGGATTAAAAACAAATCCAAAAAATGAATTGGTTTTGCTTGTATCTTGAATTATAAAATAAAATAATGTATTTTAATAAAAACGTGTAATGCTACAACCAGTCAAACGGTCGGGATTCTTCTGTTTTTTTACATGTTGGGTTTTCGGATAGTTTTCAAATGAGAATGTACACAATCAGCTTTAGATGTCAAATTCAATCAAATGTATCGGAGTTTTACATTTAACCTGTACAAGCTAGTAATTTAGACAGGAACTATTGGCAATTTTGGCCGTTTGATTTTTATCTTTTATAACGAAACAAGTCTCATATATACTTTCCACTTGTACCTCACAACCTCTCACTGGTACTATGTTACAAATACAAAGTTTCACATTAGTAAAAACTTATCTTTATGCAACTTTACTTAAAAACATTAAATCCGGTACATGTTTCTAAATCCATTCCAATACTGATAAAAGTTACACGTAAAAATTGTAAAAGATCAGCCGATGGGAAATTTGATTTTGCGCTTTGGCAATGGTCCCGCATCTCACGACCAACAGCAGCAACGACATGAGATGCAAGTGCCAAAAATCATTTTTAACTTCATCAGATCATTTCGGTTGAGAGCTGCACCCATAAGTATGCGCATATTAGGAACGCTCCTCTCCTGCACGGATTCCGTTTTCCTTTTTTTCAAAAGGCCGTCATATTATTCACATCATTCAAAATACAGCACATTTTTTTCTAGAATAATGTGTATCTATATGCAAAAATGTAGATTGAGCGTAAAAAGCCCAACTTCTCTACAGAACAAACTCGAACAATATAATTCTTGAAAAATATTACGATTTTACAATAGACGTGACAGGCAAGTGTCTGAAATAATCTTACAGTTGATATTTACATCATACAAATGTTTCTATCGCCATCATTTTTTTGGTACACAAAAGAACATCAACTTTATCATCATCATTCCAACAAGCAGCAACAGCAGCACTAGCACCAGCTTCTTTTGGTGCTGGTGGTGGTGTTGGTAGAAGAAGGCCAAAAAGAATTTATTCAAGTAAAAAAATGTGAATATTATGATACCCTCTTCACGTAATGACCAAAACGTCTTCTTAATGTCTAATCATTAAAAATATGTGAAGCTACTAAAAAGCGTTTTGGTAATATGTGTGGTTCGTGCAAAATTTGATGACTTGATTTCGGCACCCTGATGCGATCTGCTCAACAGGTGGTTCTCTCTCTCTCTCCCTCTTTCTACTTGCCAGAGTTGTTAGAAAGGAGATTCTTCTATAGAAAATGATGGAGAGTCATCATCATTGTATCTTTTATATATGTACTTAACTCACTGTGTAGCTCTTCATCATCTCCATTTGCAAAGCATATTAGAGAGGGCGAAAATATTATTACAGTAATATATATACTACTTGATATAATGGGGGTTATAGGTATACACACACGAAACACAGACAACTATAATTTTACATAGTCATCCTTTGCCTCTCCATCATCATCTAATCTGCTTGCATGTTAGTTGCTGTTTGTACCACCACCACCGTCTTAATAATAGTATGGCATCTTCATTTCCATCTTTTTTCCTAACTATCAGCACTACCACCAAACATGACAAAAGGATGAGGCTGCTGATGAAGATCGCAATCGATGGATGGATCAATCAACTCTGTGTAGTAAATTATTCATCTGTATAATAGATATTTCATCCCCTTTGTAGTATCGTCTTTTTTTGTATATAAATGGTAAAGGCCTCTGAAAAGCTTAGGTATACGTTTACCGAAGTATATACACAGTCTTATAATATAACATCAATCTTGAAATATGGGAACACACATACAAATGTGGTACAATAATAAACTGTCTTATCTTCGTGTTCTTATTACTGTCCAACTAATATGCAATGTCAGACGGTGGTGGTGGAAGCGAAGTGCAGCACTTAACAGCAGAGCAGAAGTGAAAGAAGAAATGATGATGAAGCGAAAATTACACTAATGAAATATGGAGTACTGAAAAGGGCAGTTTGAGTTAACAACCACTACAGATACAATTCAATAAACAGAAGGCGCACTTAGTTAGCTCTACGAACGATTATTGTTTTGTTGTGTGTTGTTGTTGTTTGACCTCACCAGATATATCCCTATGCAGGTAAATAACTTTATTTGTAATAAAAAAATATACAAGGCAAGAGAAATAACTAGCATAACAATAACAACAATAGTAAGGGTAGTCACTTGTATATAGATGGGAGACAGAGAGAGAGTGCAATATTAGATTCGTTTCAGAGAGTTTGAGAGGCAAACCCGCAATAAAATTGTACAATTTTACACTGTCATTACTGTTATTGCATTAGAATTAGATTGTAAAAGACTTGTAACCCGATGGTCAGTTTCACTCTATATGCTACAAAGTTTATTGTGGCAGCAATCGTCAATACAGAAAGAAACCATTTTACTTTATTTACTGTTTAAACTTTTCGAGTTAAATATGGTTCGCTAGCAGCAAACAATACGGTGGTGGACAATAAAGCGGCTAATAAACTATACCAAACGTAATTTGAAATGGCGGATGGGAAAGAGTAAAGAATTATGTGATTGTGAAAAAAATGAAAACATCGCAGTTCATTTTTGTAAAATCCGATGGACTGCATCCAATTTAACTTTTTCAAAACAACGCTAACTCTAAAGTTGCGTTCTCTCTCTCTATCTATCTCTTCTAATATATTTGCATGTAAAGGTATTATTATGTATAACAAAGACTGCGGGAAAAATTTGAACCGCACCAGATCACATGAAATATGCAATCGGCCTGTCAGTTTTTGTTTCACACCACCTGTTTTTTGCTACTAAATGAGTTAAATTGATCCCTCTTGGGAGTTAGCACTTATTGTTGTGTATGCAGCTTATACAGCTCTAAACAAGCTTTAGCGTGCCATAAATATCATTTATGTGTGGCATTTTTAAAACGCATTGTAATTTACTTAAGACATTTCCTTTCCATCCCTCTCCCCCTGCACAAAATCATTATTGTGCTTTTACCAGTTTTACTGTTTACATGAATAAAATGAGTGCACAATTTGATAAACAGCTCTCCATATACTGCATTCTCTAGGGGTTCGAACCGTACATGCCTTTTGGCATACAGGCATGCGAGTCGAGTGAAAAGTAGACGAGAATGTGTCATAAATATAAGGAAATTCATTCACAAAAAATGTTTTAGTGAACACATATTATGTAGGTTGTACGAATCGTCTTGTCTCACAGCAATGCCTGTTTTTACATCCACAACAGGCTGTCAGGCTTCTTTAGGTGATGAAGCAACAACAATGAAAAAAATAATCATATCATATTTTGACAGTCATACAATATACCAGTACGAATCACTGAAGAGACGAATACAGGTACCACACTGAATGTCTCCAAAAGTATGAATGACCTTTTGGTTGTGTATCTGTCTGTACGTCTGTGGTGATATTTCCTATTTATTTACGCACACTCCACAAATTTAATGCATCATTCTGTAGAAATGACTTTTGCTCTTTTGGTCATCCTGATAAAAATCTGTATCATTCATACACAAGGAAAAACTGATCATCATTAATCAATCACAGACGTTTATCGATTATACTCTAATGCTGCTCTCTCTCTCTCTACTCAATAGACTCAATTATTATTATCATTTCATTTTCTCTCGATGATCCACCAGTCGTCTACTTGTAATCGCTTTATAAATAGCATAAATTGATTGCTTTCGTTCTCTCTGCTTCATGTCAAGTGCATTGTCCTCCTGAATAAAATAATCTCTCCACAAGTTAACAGCATCTTTGAAAATAGTATAATCCTTTTTCTTATTTTCAGTCCTATAATCAAAACACATTTGCATCGTATCATCAAAAGCGCATTATAAATGTAGATATATTATTCTTTATTATTTCATCGGTGGTTTAGCTTTGGGCGTTTATGAATAATTCGCAGGTAAGTAACTACCTCAGCGAAAATAGTTTTCCAGAAGAGTGTAGAAAGCAAAAGAACACTCCCTCTGCCTATACCTTCACTTTCACGGGATACAACAAGTAGATTATCAGCAAATCAGCAGGATCCAGTGAATCTCTTTTGGTACTATAGTCCACCAACTTTACAACCACCTGCCTGACTAAAGATTACAAATCGAGAAGACAATGCAAGTACATTAGTTATACAACCTCAAGTGTATACGGGAGTGCGAGTCCACGCATCACCTTTAAAACAGAGACGATGGTGGTGAGACATCTTAAGTAAACAAATGAATACAAAAGGGTGGAGTGACAGCTAGGAAACAAGGGGAGAAACAAATGGATCTATTATCAGTGGCCAAAGTAAATATACGCAACTATCTATCTCCCATAAATCAGTAGATTTTTAGAACAAAGAGAAAACGTCGAAGACTGGGGCATTGAAAGTCTCAAAATATAAAAAACGTATTAATCCAACTGTTTACGAGAGAGTGTTTCGTTTCTTCCATTTTCTGTGGAGCAGAGACAGAGAGAGAGAGAGAGAGAGAGAGAGAGAGAGAAACGAGAGAGAGGTAACAATTAACTGATGGAATTTAAATATCTTTTTATGCACCCTTCCACATATTTGAGAGCTTGTACTGTTGTGTACACATTGTAGCTGTTGTGACACCTACAATCGACAAAGATTTAGTTTCAACAGGCGAAAGGCATGCCGGAATGCATTATAGACACAGGCACGAAATTCCTGCCTAATTTTAGACTCATAAATTTGAGCTTCTAAGAAAACTAGAGTTTTCCAACTGTTGATCACCGCAGAGGCATACAAATGTCGACATAAATTTATCAGTTAACTGTACTCGTCTATCCTGCCTGACACAGAGAGAGTTAAAAAGTACACGGTACAATTTTATGAGTATATGGCATGTGAATAGTAACACACAAACTTGTTATATGTACGCAAGATGTAACAAAATCCCTAACCTAGAAATCTTTCCTTAGAGAACTCGTTCGTTATGAACTAGAAATTCGTAATAGAAACGAGAGATAAGAATAAAAAAGTGCTTTGTCCTTCTCCATAATTCTCTCTGTGTGTCGGAGCTCACTACCGTGACTGGAGAGTGAAGTAGAATCTTATTGTTTAAGTGGGTGAAGGCAAAATATATAAGATCAACTCGTTTTCCGAGCAAACACTCTTTTCTCGCTCATTCAATTCAAACCCTGTACGTTCAGTTGCTGTCCTTTAGCCCTTCACAGAAGCTCCGCTGTTGTATCCTCTTTGCTGCTGCCTGGACAAACAAGAGGGAAGGAAGAAGATGTTGCCGACAAAAAATGTTTTGTTTTTGTTGTTCCTTCACTTCACCATTACTCCGTCCGTCACGACGTTTTATATTCTTCTTTGTGCTGCTGCTGCTGTTGTTGAAAATGTCAACTGTGCCAGAAGCAAGACAGGGGTCTTTAAAATATGTGGACATTAGGGAAAAGTTGTATCCCAGGCGGGGGAACAATGTCGAGGTATGCGTCGCCTACTTTACCTGTTTTCCCTCGAAAAAGTAATAAATCTTTGTCCAGAAGCACTTTATTCACATATTATATTCAACATATTTTAATTCTTTCGTAATAGATGACAATCTCCCGTCATATAATGAAGTGCTTACAAAAAATAATATACATGTTGGCATGTCTTAATAATAATTACTGTGTTTCTGGCATTCCTTTCTGTGAGAGGGCCACATGCCTGAAAACAACAAGATGAGGTATTGTATTGTGTATATCTACATACACACATATTTGCAAAGTATTTCCCACTGGCTCAATTTCCAGGAAATTTCAAATAATCCTCCATTTAAACCATCGATGACTGACGCTAATACAAAAATAATGCCTTTATTTCCAGAAGACTCACGTTTTCCTACGTGACGTGTTCATTTTCAGCTAGGAACAGAAAGAGATACAGAAAAGAGCCACAAATATGTATGCCCTGTGTGTATACTCGTCAAGATTATGATGATGATCGCCATCATGATCGTTTCTGATAATGATAGGTCTTCCTTCACCTCTCGCAGTGAGAGTATTATTCATGGGTCTTTATAAATATGCACGTTGGACCTCTCTTTTGCTCTAAAGAAGACGTAAAGGAGGTGAATGAGGAGAGAGATAGAGTGAGAGAATAAGAATTTGAAAGAGGAACCCGAATAAGAAAATAATACTGGATACCTAGATTATTTTGTTGTTGTTGTGGGATGAGACAAGATAATCACCGAGTACGAAGTGAGACTATGTAACGTTCCGTAATACCAAGTTACCACTTCTTCGTCTTCTCCTGACTGAGCAACAAGCTCATCATCATCATCATCATCATCATCATCACCGAAAACTACACACAATAACCAGATTGGGATGGGAGTGGGATATGTAGGTATGCAACTGTGTGTTAAATTTGTATGTTGTATGATAAACAGGGGGCTGGATTGGAAGAGAGAAAGAAGAAAATGTCTTATTCACTTCTCTCCCTCTCTCGCACTATCTCTTTGACTCTAAACCATTAATAAAGGGAAAGATGAATCTTCACTCGAGGCGATGAGCAGATGAACAAGGAGAGAAAAAGATATACCCACACTTGTTACTTTAACGCCACATTACACACGTAACACATTCTCTTTTTAGGTACAGGAGGAGAAGGAACACAATATTTCTTAGGTGTACACACATTGCAGCACAAACGCAATGAAATAAAATGTGATGGGTAGAGCGAAGACGACGTTTTTTATCTTTTGTATTCTTTAAATGCTTATTATTATGCTGTTGTGATTATGATGATGATGATGATGCTCAATAGGATGCACTGCATCTTTTTTTTCTTCTGCACTTAACAGTCACACAGTTCAAGTTTTTTTCTGTTAACTTTTATATTGTAAAGAATTGTGGAGAAAAAAAATCCTAAAGAGCTCTTGACTCTCCAGGGCGCTGGCATTATTTTATAAAATCTTTATCATTCTGGGTAAATGAAGACGCGATATATTGTGCTGGCGCAGGGAAGACGCTTCTTCTTTCCCCCACATGGGCAAGCCCTGACCAGGTACGGTCACGGCCTGAACGATCCGACGTATATTTATCAAGAAAGAACATTAACAACATCACAGCATCTTCCAGACTAACAGCTTAATCTTTTAGTTTACTTTTTTCTCACTGTCCTAGAAAATAACCGCAATCGTTGACGTAGATCTAGTTATACTGTGTGCGTCTGTAAATGTCTCTCTGGCTATAAAGCGACGAAAGATTACATTCCTGTTTCAACTCCCTAGATTTGTCTCGGTTTAAATTGTAAAAATAGCTTTACGTTTTAGATCTGTCCCCAGACGGTGGGGAATGTCGATTGTGTCACAACAGCAACTACAGTGGCAAAATAAATTCAAGCTTTGTGGAATGAATTGTTGGTTTTGATAAACATGATAAGTATCATCAGTTCCTCTCTGAGCCCAAACCCAGCATTTTACCTCTCCCTCTCTGCACACTTTACAATCCTGTTTACTGCTTCCATATTATTCCAGATTGCGTTATGAAAAGGTTTCTTCTCTCACATTGTAACAGGTTGCTGCTGCACATGTGCACAACTTTTACAACTCTCCTATTTTCTGGTACAAAATTTTGAAATGATAAACATGGATAAATGTGTAATCATGCTTAGTACGTTTACCTGCCTATTAGATAAATATCTGTATTATGTCAGATGATTCATGACCCACAACAAACTAGTCATTGTTTCCCAAGTCGTAAATTCAGACTTTTTCAGCTTCATGAAATATTATACGTGGTACACATACGTATATTACAACACATGTGCACCTACTTACCTAAGACGTACCAGTTATTACTCGACCTCGACTATTCTAACCTGCTTCTCTTCTTGAATTTAATCTAAAACCAGCAACGGGCGATCGTATTTGCATTCTTTTGAGCTTCTCACATTTCTACAGTGAATGTACACATTTAGCAACATTGTCATATGTACTCCATTTCTTCATGGCATTACACTTTTTTTATCACAAAACATTCTCCGGGTAATATTCACAGTTTAGTGCCAAGCCTTTGAGAAACTGAAGCTAGGTACATAAGATTCATAAAAACTAACTCCATTTTTTAAATGGCATTGTAGATCTAATATTTTTTTCACAGAGAAAAGTAGAAAATCTTTATACTAAATACTGCACACAGGATCGTTTATACTCATTCACATCTACTTCATGAGAGTAAAAAAATCTGAGAGTGTATGTGTGTGTGTGTGTGAGAGAGA
>JAHZNE010007737.1:0-36603 GCA_027744055.1 Callyntrura sp. NNG-2020 | reverse complement strand
GAATGCACAACAGCAAACTCCTTATCTTTTAAGCAGCCATATGTAATCAGCTTAAGAAGTTGTCGGGCAACTCCCCAACGGCCAGGGCTACATAGTCCAAATAGCAGCTTACTCAGAACTATAACAACTATGCTCGAACTTCTCAATAAGATGCGTGACGGCACCAATAATATAAGTCTGTCGTCCATGTACTCCAATACATAAAAATAGGTATACATCTCCTCAAATAATGGGTAAAATACCATGCGCTACTGCCAGTAAATATTAGAAAAAGGAATGCATCAGGCGTTTTATTCCTAATATCTGAAAAATGTATCTACTTAAAGATACAATTTTTCACCAACTGAACTTGTCGAAGGAAATTCCTATAATACAAAAAACTGATGTAAACACATAAAAACAGTGTACATCGAAACTGCTGCAGCCGCGCAGCTTCTTCCCATCCCGTATTGTTGACGACAGGATGACGGATATAATTAGCCTCTCAGATTTAAAAATGTTTTTTCCGGACAAATGAAAAGTGATGGGTATTTATCATTTCTGACTTTTCTAAAAATTTGTAGTGTAATACTGAATAAATTTAGAGTGAAGTGGGCAAGAAAACTGGAAGATCTTTATTTACTTTAGCATCATAATAGTAAGTACCTATTTCTGTATATCTGCTACCATATCTCTTTTATTCAATCTCCTGTGTTTTTATTTTTCCCTCATTTTCCAAACTTGGCTGGCAACTCACTCTATTGAAATATGAAAAATGATAAACATAAATGCAGAGTTTACTTACCGTTAATTATAAATTAGTGTTATTAATTGCTTCTTTCTTGCAGAAGTAACGTAGCATACGTACGTACGTACAAGCTGTAGGGAAGATATTCTTATTTTTTAAAAAATAACCCTAGTGTAATATATCTTAACGTTGTAAGTTCAACGCCATTTGCAAAGCCCAGAACTACAATGCCTTAAAATAATAATAATCTAGGTTACCTGACGTCGGTATATGTAAATTTTAAAAGGAAGTCATGTTCCGTTGGGCGCCAACGTACAACCATTGCACGCCTTTAGTTTAAACTAGAACCTCAAATTTAAAAGTTTGACGGTACGGCATCCACCATTTTGTCATATATTCAAAATTCTCCCCCAAAAGCAAAACAGAATTCTCCCAGGAATTTAATAAATAAGCCCATATATCACAAAATAAAACACAGGGCGAGCAAAAGGTGTGCTGACCACCAGGATTCCTGGTTCCATTTACTAATCTGTTCGCTGAGGCATTTCACTACAACGAACCTTTAGATGGGACAAGGGAAGAGCGTGAGCATGTTGATCATTTTAGCTTTTGAATTAACCGAACCGGCCTGTAATTTTCATAACAGATATTAAAAACTAATGGTCATACTCACTCATCAACTTCACATCACTTGAATTTTCCTGTTGTGTAAAAACCAAAAGGGAATCAACTCTCGCTCCACCCATCCTATCAAACGATATTTGTACGTGCTCACAGACTCTAGGCAAAGTGATTTATGCTTAATGACTGCAAATAAGTGTACCATTTAAAATAAATATTGCCTTCTAGTACATTTTTTGTATGTTTAACTTATCATGTGCCAGAACTGATATTAATTATAGCTGCCTAACGTGGGCACATTATTGCAAAAAAATATTTTTATCTTCTGCAACTCTGACAATTATATAAATGAGCAACCTCCAAGGAACATAAATTATTTATGAACGCTAAAAAGTTGTGTTTTCCCAATCCTTTATGACTGTTCTTCATAAATTCCTCAAACCACAATAATAATAATTTTTTAAAAACCTGACTCACATTATTTCAAGCCTTTCGTCCACCACAACCGCAGCAGCCTCAGAAGAAGGTAGAGAGAGAGGAGATGCGTGTGGTACTACTAATAAATGCATGCCGAAGGTGCTTCTCTAACACTGAGAAACTGACAGATGCTTTAAATTCCACCTCTTCCCTCTTAACATTTGCCTTCCCAGCCGTCCATTTGTCTTATTGATTAATACGATGGATAGCAGCCCAAAGCTACTTACATTTTTGTGACAAGTGAAAACAAGTAAAACTGGGCAAAGGCATTATCAAAATCACTGTTTCAATGGATAATAATGAAATATGCATATTGTAGAACTTTTTAAGATTATTCTGTTCCTTCTTCTATTGAGCCTTTTGCCGACAACAATGTGTCTTGAATATCAGACACTTTGCGTAAGTAAACAAAAACAAAGTTGTGGCGGTGGATTGGATTGTACGTAATCCGTGCATGTTCTCAGATTGAGGATCGATGAAAAATTCGTGTACATCCAAAATGTGAAAAAGTTATACGACGACGATGACTGACCACCAAAGGAAAGTAGGTATGTATCTCTTAGATCAGTGAAACCGTCCTGTGTCTTCCTTCCACCAACAAGGCAGGAACACAGAGAGAAGAAGGGGTTAGCGGAGCTGTGGCGTCATTACCTGTCATTCCTGTAAAATATTGGCATGACTATCAAGATGATTATTCATTGGGTAGTCAGGCAGCGAACAGCCTGTGAAACTAAGCTCACGTTGTTTGATTTAAATACGATAGCAGAACCAGCGTACTCTACACATCCGTACCAACAAACTTTCTTATATATCATGCCTGTTCCAAGTATAGGCATAAAAGTTTTTCCGCGCTTCTTCTCCACCGAGATGATTTCACGAGTGAAATCAACTGTGTTCTTGTGGGTTATAATAGCTACAGCAAAAGGAGAGAGATTTTCATTCCCTCTCGACAGTGTGTGTGTTATGCACCAACAAATAGAGAAAGATGTTTATTATATATCATCACAATAAACGCCATATAAAAGTTTACATTTTCTCTCAGCTTTTCCCTCAAAGCCTTCTTGGTATATAGCAGAAAACGTTGGATTATATTATTCAGTAAATGTGAGTTAATAATATACGTTTCATATCAAGCTCAATAAATGTTCATTGCAAGACACGAGCACACATTCATCTTTTCAGCGTAAGTAACAACATTGCGCCAGTTTACCGAGGGTACAGGGAATATATATTACCTTTGTACCGGTTTACTCTGTACATCAGCAATTACGCTGCCCCACACCCTATATTCTTATAGGAGTCCCCACGCAGCACCATGTACTTAAGCCTTTTATCACCAATGACCAAGTGAAAGGAAAAACAACCAAAAGAAATTAAAAAGTAAACACGAGAGACTTGGCTTTCAAAACCGGACTTTGTGGAACGTGGAACACGATCCGCCTTACTAAATACCAAGCACACACGACACAGCTTTAAATCACTTTAATTCCTTGTTTTATACTCCTTAATGTCTGGAAAAGCAAACTAATCCCGCGTTACCTCTCGTATTTTCAAAATCCTTTTGGGTGCTCTTACCAACTTCCCATTAACTTCCATTATATACATAAAACATAATCCAGGCAATGTTACATACCACCAAAAAAATGGCTATGATATGTTGCATTACTCATTCCGAATATTATGTCAATATCTGCATTTCTGGTTGACTTCATCGCCTAAATAGTGCAAACAGTTAAAAATGCAAGCCTCAGTAACGGTGAGTAAATTATCCTTAATAACCGAGCAGATCATTATTATTACCCTACTTGATACATTAAAAAATTAAGGTTAGCTTCCCTGTACCAGATGAGACATGTGCAAATGTAAAGGTAGCCCAATGAGAGGTCAGACACCTAAAAAGGAAAGAGAGCAAATAGGCTGGCGATTTATTTAAGCAAAGTGGTCGCTTAATAACAGTAATTTACTTCTCACTGGAGAAAGAACGATAAGTCGTCTTTCATTTATACTCGAATCATTCATATTCGAACAAGTGGTGTGTTGTGTGACTGGAACGTTTGTTTGTTTACACACAGAAACGCGAAGGAGTCCACGATCATGATGATGAGTTGGTTTGGGTAGGGATAATGATACGATGAAAGAAAAGTGAAAAATACAATAAAATCTAGACAAGACAGGTTATTTTACTGACTCATTTTTTCCCTTTGCTACCACTGTTCACGCTAAGTAGAAAATTAAATGCGGGTTGCGTATGCATGCATGGAGTATGGTTACGTCTTCGTAAAGTGACTTCAGTGTATGTACTGGATTTTGAGGAGGAACAGAGGATACCTATTTTGTCTTCATGATGAAGGACTAGGTATGTAGAAAAAAGAAAGGGTTACGACTACACTAACAGTACGAGTGGAGGTAAACTTTTATTGTCGTGTGTTGTTGTATAGCTGGCTGATGACGGAACGACCACCCACACATGGCTGAGTAGCTGTACTCCTCTGACACATGCATGATTAAGTAATGACCATGGTTGATGAGGCAAAGATAGATTGCTACATACGTCCAACTGGGCACATTATGAGATTGTACCAAGAAACAAACGAGAAAGGATTCTCTTCATGCAATGTGATATCCAGCGAACAAGGGAAGCTCCGTCATGGATGAATATCGTTAGTTTTAATAAGCCCCACTCCACCACGGCTTTAGAGCAGGCGAGTGTGTGTGCTTGTCAAAGAATCGTGTACTTTTTAATCACTAAACGGTTATTTTTCGTGCATAAAAACGACAGGTGAAATTATTGACAAAAGGTATTTGTGTTCATATTGTTCTGCTGTTGCAGCAGCTATTAACTTAATGTTTTAAGCGCTGTTCACAAGATCTGATATTTTGAGTATCAAAAAATCTGGAGCAATCACAGGAAACAATGAAACGCATACGATATATTGGGCTCCATGATTTTTTTGTTACCCTCATGCACTACCATGCCATCCAATGAATGTCGTTGAAATTGAGTATTTCATTTGACTCTGTCGATACTTTATGGGAGAAGTCTTACTACGCTGAATCATTCAAAAACAGTTGGACATCTTTTGCGTGAACGAATGTAAATAGTCCAGAATGACTTGACTTCATTGATTGTTACATTTTTATACAGGAAAATATTTTTTCCAGTTACAACAACGACGGGAGCAAGCCACATTATGTAATTTGGTCTAGTCAACCAACACAGCGGTACTCCGCTAAAAATGAAAACGCAATCGACGCAAGTCTGATCACATGATCAACCGTAAAAAATCAAATAATGATTTTCAAAAGCTGCTTCTCTCTCGTTCCAATATAAATGCTTTCCACAGAAAAAAAATACAGGAGCAAACAATGTATATGGATTTGTAACAAACGACCGTATAACCTTTGAGCAAACAAAACAATGTACGACACGCACACTATCTTCCTCGAAATAAATAAAAAGCGCAAGTGGAACTAAATTTATTGGTGGACGTCCCACAGACTTAAAAGTCTAGGAGACTTTTACAATCACAACAAACATATCATGGAACTTTATGTATGCTTGACGAATTTTAAAAGAAACTCAGAGCAAATGTGAGTTCTATATAGGTTGCGTGAATAGTGTAGGAAACATTGCAGCAGCGAAAGAGAGGATGAGACGGTATCTGTCTACACGCCTTGCCATCGTTTAGGCCAGGTAGCGTTGTTGAGCAGGTAAGAACTACAGATAGGAGTATAAATGCAATGCGAAGAGAGATATATATACAACTTTCATGTAGACAATAATTCGAGGTTGGACCAGGTAAAAATTGTGTATAAAAAGAATTGGTTGGAGGCAAATAAATAGCAAGAGGCGAGCCAGGAGCTCTCAGTAGTAAGCAGTCAGCAGTCTCAGGAAAAGATAAATGAGATCAACCCGTAACGCCACATTCTTAATCATCTCGGGTGGTCGATCATTCACGTAGATCACATCACTTTGACTTGAGATGTATTTTTCTTCTCTTGCGTATACGGAGTATCCGCATTTACTACAACAGTAATCTGTGGGAGAGGGAGAGAGGGCTAGGAAATCAGAACTACTATTTACTACACCGATACTTTTATTATTATTTTATTGTGAACCCCATTTTTTTGTTTCTATATTCATTTCTAATGCCACATAACGTTTATATTAGAATTATTTCTGCTTTTGAATAAGGCACATCCCTTCTCTCCTAGAAAAGCAAGAAAATAGCTTCTTCAATATTTAACGGGAAGGTTCACTGTCCAAACCCGGATATCACTAGGAATATCAATTTCAAAACTACAAATGAAATGAATCACTTGATTGAATTTCGATCTACACACATTCCACATTAACAAAACACAGTGTCATCGATGCAAAGAATATTTGAGAAGTTCGTAACATCGTTGACAACGAAATACTTTTCGCTTTGAAATGGCTTTGAATAATAATAACCGTAGCCCACAGGCTTGCCAGCTTTGACTAACATGTTATCTGTGTCAAAGTTGAAAGCTGACATTAACAGTCTTAACTGTTGTTTTATTTATAGCACAGATAGTTTATAATGACAGATTGGATTTATTAGAGAAAATGGACATTATATTTGATACTCCACATCCACCGTTAATGATGTTTCAACAAAATAAAATGTTATCATTCAACTTGCGTATTTTGCATTTGTCCCCTTCCGATATCCATTACCTATGTTACGTTATACTCTCAACCTACACTCACCTAATCCCTTATACAAAACTGGCACAGAGTTCAAGAGACTCTTGAATCAGTAACATTTTTACAGACGGCTCTTCAACTTCGTACTAGAGAGCTACTACTATTTGCAGCAATTAAATTTGAGAGCCTTCATGAACTTAATACGAAACGACTTCTAGTGAAACCAACAAACAGGGACACTCGTTCCAATATCAGACGTATCGTATAATCTGAACTGAGCAAACAAATGTTAATGATGAAGATGGAATAGGAGATTAGAAATATTAATTTATTATTTGCAAGATTAATTGGCCTTCTTTAAAGAACCGTGATAATTTATATTGCTATCGTAAATATGGATCAGTTGCAGAAGGAAGCCCGTACAAAAAGATTGCTAACAACACACACAGGCAGTATAATCGCCATTCCCACCAGAGATATTGTTTGTATTACTTGTAGGTGTAGTATTTCTATCACTACTTCAAAAGCTTTTATAATGAAGGAAGATAGCTTGCACATATCCACCTTTCTACAAACACCACACGCGGAAACTTCATTTGTTCAAGTTTAGAGATCAGCTCTGAGAAGTTTTCTTGTTCGGTTATAAAACAAATACTCAGGAATCACATTACAGCCAACTTGAAAACTATATAACAGCTTCTTTTCTCGAGTGAAAAAGCAACTGTCGACAACCCTGTCTTTAGTTTTTTACGCATGGTGCAATTAGCAGAACTCACAGCAAGAACAACCTGCTCATTCAGCTAGCAATTAATCCGACCGAACCTACCTTTTTTACTAGTTCTGTTCTATGACACTTGTTATTTAGCTCTAGGTTAAAGTGTATGTTTGCATACCAAAAAAATTGTAGTATTTTTTTCTTCTTTCTCTCTCTCTCTCTCGCTCGCTCATTCTATCTCACTTTATTGATAAAGTATCTTTGGATTTTCCCTTCTGTGAGTTCTAACAAGCAGTTTGACCTTGATCCTTGATAAAAACATCTTATTAGTCAGATCTACCTTAAATTACTACAACAACTTGAAAAATCAAATGAATGTAGATATCATAGAGAATTATTTCAAAAGGCATGAAATTAAAGTCAAGTTATCAAGCAATTTTGTAAATTCATTGAAAGGGCAAGTCATGGTGATTATAAAGTGGATTCACGCATCTGCGAAAGTAATAAAAGCCCCGGAGTGTTGATTAGTGGAAATTGTACGCGACCACGGTCGAAATAACAAACGAACGATAGGTAAAGTAATAAATACTTGTTATCAAGTTACCTGCTAATGTATCATCAGGATGTTAATTGCAATTAAATAAAGAAATAGTTATGCCACAACTTGTCAGAACGTAATGTAGGAAATAAATCAGACTTTTTCCTGTTGAAAATTGTAAAGAATCCGAAATGGCTGATAATAACTTGATAAAACTTATTGCATTGTTGTTGCGGGAAAGTTTTGACTACGTCGTCTGTCCGTCTCATTGTCACGTCAGATCGTGTCAGTTTACTATACTATAATGTGGTAAGACATATAGTTGTTTTGCAGATTCTGTTGTAATATTTTCAAGACCATTTCTGTGTTTTTGACAAAACGTCAATATACAGCAGGGCTCCAATGAGATGTCTCTTATCTTATTGTACAAAAGGAATGCATACTGCGCTTAACTCACAAACCGGACAACAACACACAACAGGTGCAAAGTAGTTAGACAAACAGAGATATTGTATTGCTATAAGTATGAGAAAAGAAAAATGTGCGCGATGAGTTATGTGACAAGAAGCTCAGTTCCAACATTTTTAAGATTCAAGAATTATACCTCAAAATTAACTGTACAATAGCCCACAGATGGTGACCTGTCGATGAAATGAAAATAAAAGTAGGGAGCAGCGGGTACCGGTGGACATACTGATATCGATATCTCTACCAAGCAATCTTGTCCAATAATAACGAGACGTCAACTGCAACGAGACCGCTTTTAGGGCTGTATACGAACTTATTGAAAAAAAAGTTCGACAGACACACAGCA
This sequence comes from Callyntrura sp. NNG-2020, assembly GCA_027744055.1. Lineage (NCBI taxonomy): Eukaryota > Metazoa > Arthropoda > Collembola > Entomobryomorpha > Paronellidae > Callyntrura > Callyntrura sp. NNG-2020. The sequence continues at coordinate 28,039 of JAHZNE010007737.1, read as the reverse complement.
TTTTTACGATTGAACTAGCTAGCTGAAGGTTTTTTGGACCCCATACTAACAGTCGTCAGACAAACACAGAGTGACGTCGTCATCGAGTCTCCATCGGAGTATGCCTGTCTAATGCTGTTCAATTTGTATTACATTAAGTACAACTCAAAAATGGCCCATTCCTGCCTTGTTGTCAAAATGGTTGCTTCTTTGTGTCCATGTCATTGCTTCACTGCACCATGGTATGCATTATATTAACCTGAATTAATGATCAAAGGGCCGTTCCCATTAATTCGAAATGATTTTTTTCCAACAATCTAAGACACTGCAATACTATGAATATTCTGTACAGTTTTACGTATCATATGTTATCAGATTTATGCGTAAATTTTCATAGAAATGTACTTCCCACCAACGAAATGATCAGTACGGCACCAAACCATATTATGATCAGTGTTAAAATTAAAAGCTGAACAAGAAACACCTTTCATTACCGTCTTGTTATGATCAGATTTAACAATGAAGGAGAGAAACTTAGCGTGGCAGCGCAACGGTCGGACGGGACGTATCGTCCATGTAGCACAAATGCTGAGCTACGCATCAAGTATACAAAATACGTGTGCGATGCCTTTACTGTCCCTTTGGTAATTTGCGGCTATCCATCAAACATGTCAGTTCTATTTGACGCCGGGCCCACCTCCAAGAGATAAATAATAACAACAGGCTAGGTTTAAAATGCTGACGTTTCTACTTAGACAGGAAAGATTTTTGTGAGGACGAGCGTGTCGAAGTATCCTTTAGAAAAAACATTTTCTAGCTTACCCCATAGACGAATCATCGTCATTTGGTATACAACAATAAGAAAAATGAATGAATGCTTGATACATTTTAATTACTATTGAATTTTTTATGATCCGTGAGAGGCCATAAATTTTAAGGAACAGTTAGGTATTTTGACGTGTCTTCTATAATGCGTAAGAAAAGAATGCATGTGAAAACGATGCTGAATCTAATGCAGTAGTTTAAAGCGTATATACAAGATGTACATGAACCCATATTACAAATGGGAGTTTTCATGCATTGTCATGATCTCCAAGTTATTAAGCCACAATTTAAAGTCATCAATCGATAAAGCTACACCTTCTCTATGAATGAAATCGAATGAATGAAATTGCATTGAATAGTTGTGATCCAATCTTCACGTCGTTCAGTCGTACGTGTCCTTCTATATCCATGCCGATGATGGCGATGCTGACTAATTCATTCATTGACTTCTGCTCATCATGTTCGCCAGCAATAATGTAAAACGCAGTTACTCTTGGTTGGATTGATTTTAACAGTCATGATTATATGCACTAGTGCAAGTTTGTAGGCGCACTATTATAAGAATGAACCATCTATGAACTTAATGTATGTAAAGATGAATTCCGGAATTTATAATTAATACTTTCTAAAGCGGGCAAATGCTTAATTGAAAGACGGGAAAGCAAATTATGCAAAGACAATAGGAAAACTGCGATGGATAGTTGTAAACAAGCGAATGCAAAGCAGAAGCAAAATAAATAGATGTTTTTGTAATTACCTCTGGGTCAACTTTGGAGAACTCCGCGTCATCTTCATCTACCTCAAAGTATAGCTCATTGGAAGTAATTGAAACTATTCCGGGTGCAACGACTCCGGGGGAAATCAATTTGGCTTTGGTACTAATATTAACTGGACCTACAACAACATCATAAAATGGATTACACGTCATTCAGTAACTTTATTTGTGACGGTAAGTAAATAATGCAGTTATTTCTTCTTTTTAGGTATTTATTTGAGTTTGGCGCTACATTCAATCATTAAATAAACAATTAAGACCGAAAAGGCGATGTTTCTGTGTAACTTAAACGTACCAACTAAATCCAAATCAAGTTCGCGATCATCACTCATCAACTCATTGTCATCCATGAGATCATTGGATTGAACTGGTTGTTGGGATCGACTAGCCGCTAAGTGTGTATGAAACTCTTCTTTGGCCTACACAATATCCAAACAAAGTGATTAGTACAAATAATAGAGGAAACAAGTCTTTCTCACAAATAAAAATGGTTAGGCTTAGAAACGGGGTTTTTATTTACACTAACCTGTAATATGGCATCCTCAGGCATGCCATGCTCTAAAGCAGCTTTAAGAGTTGCTTCCGGATGACTTGAGCCGTACGGATTATGAACAAACCGCTTGCGCCGTCTAGCATCATCTTCCCAAGCATCAAGCTTCCAAAACTCAACAATATCCCTAGGACAAATCGAGAGCACACAGATTGCAGCTTGTATTATCCAGCACTAGTCTTTGTTCAGCCACTTACTACCAGCAGCAGTGGCATCATACTCTGCACTATATCGATGTCGATGTCATAGAAATTTATTAAACTGAGAATGCATGTGTATACTCACTTGTTTTGATCATGGCCCCATGCTCCATGTTTATTAGAAATTATGTTGATGGTTTTTTCTAATATTTTAGCTGCAATGACATTGTCTCTACGTCTTGCAGCGGTTATTAGGTGATCACACATCTTTTCTTCCTCCTTTCTTTCCAGTAACGTTTGAGCACATAGAGTTTGCTGTGAAAACAATCGTTCATCTCTTGTAAGCCACTAACTACTGATAAGGAATTAATATGGGGCAGTGTGAGACAAAGTTGAAAGTTTACCTCAAATTCTGCATGCTTAAGGACGTCGTCCGCCCTCATTCGATTTAAAATAAATTCTGCTTCATTGGCAACTCGAACAATGTGGTCTTTCATGGCATGTGATAAAAGACGTCCTTCATTAATTAACTCTATGAACGCTAAACCTGCATGCTTTTGAAGGGAATTTTGCCATTCTTGAGAGCAAAGGAGCATGACGAGCTCCACGACGGATGTACTATGCTTGAAAGTTGTTAAACCTAAATTGATTATTTACCAAATTAAAATTATGCAAATGCGTACATATAACTATAATTAATAGGAACATATGAATATTAATTCACTACCCCGAAGGATGTATATAAATGTATGGTATATTTACCTTTGCCTTCAGACAGCAGTTCTTGACCATGAGATCCTAACAGCGTTTTTGAAAGAAAAGGCGCGAAATCTACCATAATTTCCCTGAGCAGTGGACAAACTGATCCAAGAGCTGCCTCCAACTTTTGGGTAAGATTGGACTCGCGTGCTGGAGTTGGAATAGGAAATCCTTCCGTCGACATTAACGGTTTAATGTGAAGTTCATCGGTTCTTGGCATAACTGTAGGGGCCCCAGTGGATGCACTGTTGTGCATTGGACTACCGCTAACTACGCTAATTTGTCCTTGGGGTTTCTCTCCTCTATCTAGTCCGTCTGTTATTGAAGAAACAATTATGTTAGCAAAATATTGTTTACACCAAAATGCGAGAAAAGTTGTAAGATAGATAAATATAAGTCTACCTTTCTCGTCTATTTTAGTCGTTTTTGTGATAGTATCACTATCATCATTCAAACTGACATCGGTCCAACTATCTTCGCCCTTTTTCTCGTCATTTGCTTCACTGCCAGTGAAAATTTGGTTAGAATCGTCGCCAACTGATTTTTGCGATGACACGTCACTCATTGGATCTTCACTCTGTCATAAAGCCACAATTCATAACACATTACTTCACTTCTCAAGACTAGGCTTAAAAATAGGGCGTACCAATTCAATTGTTTTTTTGTTATGACTTTTATTTCACTTTAAAAAAATAATGTTCATTAAATAATGATATCAACTTAAACAGGAATTATTGGCAAATAATTAATAACGTACTACAGCATTTGGTAGATTTCGGTGTATATAGTTGTTTCATAAAACCAATAGTGAAAAGGAAGCTAAAGGTTAACTGCTTTCAATATTTAAATACAAGCATCTTACGAATTTAATCTACCTTCAAAGTAATGTTGGGAGATTTGGTTGTATCATCTGCGGAAAGACTAATGCCGTCTTTGGTTTCAACCTAAGGAAGTGGTTAGCACAGATGACATACAAACATGATAGTAACAATGTAAGCAATTAGTATTTTATATAGTCATTAATCGTAGTATTTGTTGAGACGCTTATTTTAAAACCACATCATGTTATAGAGCACATTTCTGGAAGTACTACAATGATATACATGTAAGCTACATTATATCTTCGATGCTAATAATAATATTTATTATTATTAATAGTGATACATAATTTTCAGAACTAGCACACCGACACAGATTATATAGAGAAAATTTGGCGAAAATTCAAACAAAGTACAAACTTCCTACCTTAACTGACGATCCACTAATACTGATTTCTTCTGTGGACTCTCCTTCTCCTGCATGAGTGGAGTGGAGCGTTTGAGCTTGTCCATCTTCAATTTGTTCTTCTGGTCGCATATTCTCGCCTTCTTCTGCTGGACCTGTGAACAAAGTTCAAGGATGCAACACAATAATAAAACGTGGTCTACAAAGTAGTCAATGTAGCAGCTATTAATGCTCAAAATGAGAAAAATTTACTTGCCACTTGGACATATTCCAAAAAATAATTAGTGAAAATTCTTTTAGCAAAACTCAGCTCTGCAGTACGTACAAGTACGTGATAATAGTAATATTAAAGAATAAGTATAATCAGTATATAATATGTCACATTCACAGCTCACAACCAGCTCAGCGTGTAATATAAATATTGTGTCAATTTTTAACTCTAAAATATAACGTATATATTCTACATTGCAATTTTAATATTGCTTCTTTATTTCACTTATACATTATTAGCTGTTATCATATCAAGAATAAATTATAGACTATATAACGGATGATAATAATAATTATTATTAAATATTATTATTATAATATAATATTATAACTATAGTATTATGTATTATTTTTTTTGAAAATACGAATGTACGGAAACTGGAAGCATTAAGAATGGAATCAACAGTAATGGCACAGAAAACTATGCGGAGCAACAACAAGTATTACTGTTGGAAGTGTAACAGGCGGCAGTTGAGCATGTTAAAGTATGTCCTATGTGGACGCTGGCTTTCTCTGAATAAAATCGAACTACAGTAAAAGTTGTGATAGGGCAGTGCATACAAACTGGGCAGTTATTATACAGCGTTGTAGCAATCAAGAGATTTCTTTGCTTTAGCAAGATCTGTGTAGCGTCAGTTATATGGGTTACCTTGACACATATTTCTAGCTTTGAAATAAGTAGTAGAGGAGGCGCTGCATTGCTGAGATTTTTGACAATAGTTAGGTAGAAATTGGGGATAGACATGATTCGTCCACTGAGGAAAAACAGGCCGCTGGCCATTACCAAGGTTGTCCTGAACACCACCTGCATGAACACCTCCCGATTGACCAACACCACTCCCTAACAATCATGTTACATATATCGCATCCATTTTCACTTTTCTATTATTTCTATTATTATGCTAATGAATGGGAACAAATTATTTTCTTTTTGTGCTACATCTGGCGACATGATTAGAGGTTTACGACTTTATAGGATAAGTGATTGTACAGTTCTAACTGCACACTAAACATTACTGACCTGATTTTTTTACTGACCCAACTATAGCTATCTTACTGAAGATCAGAAATCTGAAGCAACATAAATGAATAATATTGGGTATGAGTAATACCTTGGACAACAGCAGAGGTTCCGTTAGCTGTGGTGGTAGAGGGAGCATGACAATACTGGGCACTTGAAGGATCACTAGTATTTGGCACAGGACTTGAGGACGGAGTTGGAGGAGGTTCTAGTATGTCACGATACTTGGACACCATCAGTACGGAAATGAAATACACTATAGCCAGAGCTAAAAATTGGGCTTGCTTTGTCTCCTCCTGATCAGACAGAAAATAATTACATCCGTTAAAGAGTCATCACAGATGAAAGATTTTATAAAGTATATCTATTTGAGGTAAAATTCGTACAATATCACGATAAATAACGGCACGTAAACGGTTCACATCCATATCTTGCAGCAATTTTTCAGGATCTTTGACGGGACTGTTTTGTGTAGCCAGATTTTCTACAATATTCTGTAAATGCAAATATAGCGGACAATTTAGGTTAGAAATATTTGTGAAGCCGCCTTTGTAATGGAACATCCCAAGCAATATAAAGTAAATAAAATATAAGCCAATAAAATTACATAAAATATACCTTCGGAGATGCTTGAGCACCTCGTATAAGAGAATGCAGATGGGCGACCTTCGCTGGAAGTGTCCCTCCATTGCTACCATAATAATTTCCTGACTGCTGTAATCGGAGTCTTTCCTTGCACTCTAAGCAATTACGGACGGCACTGGTACAGACAAGGCGGAGACACTGACGAAGGATACCACCATTTGACATATTTTTCTCAGACTCCAGCTCATTAAAATTGAGAGAACTTGCAAATATCAACACATCCGCCATATTTACAAGACGCTGAAGGAAAGATACCGCAACCTCGATCGGCATTCCTTGAGTTGGCTCAATTACATCCAAATCACTCTATAAATGTATTTAAATATAAATTAGTCGAACATAAACCTTCAACTTGCAGAAAGAAAATGATCAAACGTCATCACAAAAGCTTACATTAGGAGATGTCGCAGATGCGAGCAGTGGTAACAAACCACCACAGGCAATGATTAAATTATCAGCCAGCTGTGATATCAAATGAACTGTATTCACAACGAAAATAGTGTTTTCTCCAGTGTTTACAAAGTCAAGTACAGACTTCGTGGAGTGGCTTTAAGAAGGAAAAAATGAGACATTCATTACATTGATTCATACGTATGCTTTCAATGAATTGGCGTATTTCGTTTGTTTCTGCAAAATAAACTTACCTACGCCAAACCTGAATATCTGTTTCTAACGAGAAGAGTACATCAGACAACAATCTCTGATGGATATATGACCACTTAAATTCAGGAATTCTAAAAGGCGGATGGGAAGGACCTGGGTTGAATAAGTGGCGACTTCCGTGATGAAACATACCGGATGATTTTCTCCGTTCTCCAGTACCATTGCCTGCACATACATAAAATTGCAATATGATAGTGATGAATCAATGACAAACTGACAAATAGGGGCAACTCGAGTATACGAATACATACCTTCTTCGTGCGTTTGGGTCTGTACTGCAGTGGAAGCACTTCTAGGACGGATAGCAGTGTTACTCTCCTCACACTCGAGCTCAGCTTTTGCTTCACCAGTTTCATCATTACCCCTTTCCGTTGGACTAACTGTTTCCTGTCTGGACGCATCCAGTCGTGGTGACAATTTGGCTTTCTTTACATCGGATTCGGACTGAATCCATTCTCGCCGATCCAGAGAAGATACTAAGGAACTTCCATCGTCATGTCTAGAGTCCACATGATGGATTACAGTATCGCCGTCGGTAATTATATCATTTGTATGATCCTGATCCGTTGCTACAGGTTCCGTTTCGTTGTCTTCTTGAAACTCTTCACTTTTAGAAATTTCATTGCTATCAGAAGCGTCAACACAAGCCATCTCCTCCTTTACAACTGGAGAAGGTATTCGGCATATTTCAATACTTTTTGCGTCATCCTCAGTCTCTTGACTATTTTCAATTTTCTCTTTCACTTCTTCAGTCACGTCAAGCTCAATATTTTCATTTGGATCATCAGAAGCTTCTGAGGGTGAGGTTGTTCCATTTATCAACTTTGGTGGGCTGCCAACATTTTCTTTGTCGTGAACTGGAGAGACCTCAATATCATTTAATTTGTTAGAGGTAGGTTCATCTTCAACATCTTCAGGTTCCGTACTTGATTTCCCACTGATTCCATTTTTCACTGGCGAGGAAACAATGCACGGTGTTACTTCTTCGGTTTCTATTTCTTGTATTTTCACAGGACTTTCAGGTAAGTCCGGTCTTTTTGAAATTGAGCAAACACTTTTGTCGTCCTGGTCAGTATCAGCTGCTGTATGATCATCGTCTTCATCAGCGGAAGGCGATTCGGATAACCCGTTTTCAATTCGTTCATTTTCATTTGACTGTGGTTCAGAAATTTCACAACCTGCGGTAACAATTTCCTCTGGTGTGCCATCTGCGTTATCTTCAGCCGATGGGCTTTGCGAGGAATTATCTGCATCACAAATGGTAGCTGTCTCATCTTCCTGAGATTCTTTGTCAAACGCACCATCACTAGCTGGAGAATCAGCGGTTGATTCAATTGGTTCTGTCACCGCTGCTTCCATTAAACTGCGTTTTGCGAATTCACAACCCGGAGCATGTTCCTCGTGTTCAACTTCCATCACATCAGTAGTTTCATTGGTGACATCTGTCACAGTCACTCCTGAACTTGGGACGGAGCCCGGCGTGCGATAGCCATTTCGAATTTCAATTATTTAGCTGATTAGTATGCCCATGTATAAAAATAACGACATAAAATATACAATGTTATACTGAATGTTTTTAATACCTGCCAAACTGACATTTGTAATACTGTCCTACGATTTTCGCGGTTATGATTGCATAATAATGTCATATCCGACAAAAATAGTTTCTTAACTTCCAACAATGCATCGGTTTGTTTTGATTGTCGTATAAGAGTTGCGACCACTTTTAAAATCACTGTGAGAAGATTCGACAAAAGATTAAACATCATCCTGACACTATATTGCTACAACTTGGGATATCTAAACGTTTATATACTTACTTGGGTTCTCTAAACGATAATTAGATTCAGGCTCGGAATGCTTAGAATACAATATCTGCTGACTAATATGTTCCGTCAAAATCTATAATTAAAAAAAGTTAATTATATCAGCATGAAGGGCGCGCGCTTGAGTCAGTCGGTCGGAACTAATTGTATGCAAACAAATCGTTACCTCGTAAAGGACGTTGTAGGTAGGAAGACTTAGTGATTCCTCATGAAGAAGGAGTCGCTCAGCCAACAGAGTATATAAATTATGTGGACTCATAACGTCATACTTTCTCCTGTAACATTTCATAATAACCATCTCATTTACATATTTGCATATTATTTCATTCGTGACGACAGCATGATAATTTGTAACATACTTGTGGGTACTCCTGCAAAGAAAAAATCCTAGCAATTTCAACGCCTGAAGTCTAATTAACTGTGTCTCTGCTCCAAGAAGTTTAAACACGGTTCGTACACCGTTTTTTGCATCAAAAGCTGGTACAAGGGAAGATGGATGCTCTGACATTAGGGATATTAGCATTTGCAATACATCATGAAGATTTTCATCCTAAAAATGAAGGAGAAACATTTTTATATTACAAGTCATTATTTAAAATTACACCGATAAATTAAAAGTAAAATGGGATACTAGTATAAACAGCATACTTCATTTACTGTGGTCAAGTAGTTTAGAATACTTTGTAGCTCATCCTCTTTGACACCATTTCCTATCAATATCAACTGTTTGAGGAAGAGCAGTATATAAGCTCGAATAGCAATAATGTCAGCATCCGACGGGCGGGGGCCATCTGAAACACATTAGGTACAATGGTTTATACCAAATCAAAACCTGCTATCATACAGATGCAAAGCTTGGAAAAAGTAGAACATTTCTGGTGAAGTATTTACCAAGGCCTTTTGGTGTAATACTGGATTTATCTCTCGGATTCACAACCCAATAGTAGTACTTTAGAGTATGCATCGTCTGCAATACCGTACTAATTCGTCTCACATTTGAATAAATTTGTGTGTCAGCTAGAAATTCAGTGGCCAGGTAAGAATATAGTTTCATTTGCACAGTAACAGGGGTGTAGATCCATAAGGCAGGATTAAACAGAATGTGATCAAGGAGCTGGAAATGATGCATGTAAAGTATTTATCCAAAGCCGAGATGTAATTGCATTTACCTTTTTCGTGTGTAAAGACTTTTTGGAAAAAAATGTTACATTTGCCCTTACTTGCTTTAGAAGAAGTTCACTGTTGGCGTTTGGACAGCATGTAACCAGGTATTTGGTAAGTTGGAGGAAAGACAAGAGCACTTGAAGTGTCAAATGCTCTCTGGACGCTTTTTGAAGTAGATAACTGATAACTAAAAACCCTCTGTTCTGAATCATATGCTGTTGAACCGTTGGTGAGGACTCTACCAATTCGCAGATAAATTCTAACAACTTGGAACTAAAAACAGGAACAATTGTATTTTAACGCACCCATCAACGTATTACATAGACAAAAAGATGATGCGCAATTTTGTGGTTTGTAATAGTATACCATAACGAGGAGTCCTTCTTATTGTCGACAGGAGTGTCATGAGAGAGATCGAGTTGTGCAAATAAAGGGAAAAGTACTTGAATGCCACCAACTGAATTCAAAGTACTGTGTATGGAATGTGTGATTACTGCTTTTACATCCTGTACAAAGTTTGAAAGTTAAAGATTGACAAGCAAACACACCCTTTTTAAATGCCTTATCATTTACGTTTTGTGTACTGAAATACCTGCAACATAAGTGCATGAGGTGTATGGACGAAGTAGGAAATGTTTCCTTTTGGCGCGGATTGAAGACACAGTTGGCTGTCAGTGGCTACGGGATTGTACATAAATACTAGGGAGCTGGATAATTTACCATCATAAAGGACACGACGGTGGTTTTCAGGGAGCTGCATGTGAAACTCGTTTTCAAAACGAAATTGATTCTGAAAGCAATGAAAAAGAAGTAATGTAATTTGTTATCTAATAAAGGGACTGAGGATTGTATCCGTATTATACCATAATGATGCTAATTCCACTTTCTTATTACGATTTCCAACAAAGCTAGGTTGGTTGACATACAACCCATCAGTTTAGTACACATTCCAAAAGCCACCACAATACTTCCAGCATAAGTGAACTTGGTAAGGTCATCAGATTACTACACCAGGTCTCTAAATTATAATATAGTATAAAAAATACAGTACCTTGTACCCTGGACCGAGACGATGCATGGCACATATTTGGTGTGGAGTGAGCGCTTCTCCAAAAAGGTATACGGCTGACATTTGCCCACAAAATACACGTTCCTCGTCGAGGTCGGGGGTGGCACCGATGTAACATTTGTCAAAGGGCTATGGCAATTTAAAAGTATTATACACACTTATTATGTATACATGGAAATGACTTAGATACGTATACACAATTTTAGTAGTAAATAAAGCGAAAACTTGGAAGTATCTCTACAACTTCTGAAAACAAGATATTTCTACCTCGTTGTAGCAGATCAGCGGGGCATATGTAACACAATTTCATGCTCTATAATTTGATGCATCATTAGCTACAACAACATAGTAAAACAAAGTACCCAAAATGGTTGGAAATCTCGACCACAGTAATTATTTAACCATTGCAATCAACGAAACAAGAGGATCTCCTATCAGATTAATCATTGTAAACTACGTTGCTGCAGGCTACTTGTAGACCTCTGATCCTTTTGTAGAGGATATTTACTAACGAGAGTTTATACGGTTCTTCGAATATGAAAATTTCGCAACACAGTTCTACGTATTATGAATATCAACCACTTGGATGGATACGTAAAACAATAGATCTGTGATATTATGTTCAATACATTGCATCTTAGCAGATTAAAGGCACTTCGCCTGATGACATCATTAGTATATAAGCTTAAAAGTAGTTCACCTAACTACTTTCCCCCACATTCAGAATATACATCAAAGGTTTATGCATAGGGACTCGGGACCTGTGTGACCAAGGGAATCATGTTCTATGTATTTTATATTGCGAAGGGATTAATTTGACGCTCCCTTAGATCAGTTATGTATAGTGCACGTTTTATCATTGGATACATAATACAAAGCAAATGAATGAAAAATAACTTACGTCATTAGTGGAAACGAACCACGCCATTTCAGTACTGGACGCAAGCTGACAGTTAACAAAGCACTTTATCTCGTTCTTCGTCCACCGGTTGTAAATGTAGACAATGGCTATCATATACCACTGGAAACATTAATAAAATATTTTGTAAGAGTGCTGATCTCAACGCTTAGAATTGAATTGGCGGACGTGCGATCTTCTTTTGTAAAGAAGCATTCCTAAAGGACTAATGTATTTTCCTGAGTGGTTCATTACCTTTCTTGGCTGGAATTCGTATTTTACGCAATGTTGGAAGCCCTTCCCTTTCACTTTCATTGACGTAAGTACGAGACAGTTACCAACAAAATGGGCGGAATAACCAACACCTTTGCTCGTCTTGAAACTGTGTTTGTGTTAAGGGGATCCAAACAGTAACATTATTAATTTCATCAGGACGTAATAAAAACAAAACTGGTACGTACCCTACATATACTCATCACACCAACCTGTATAAATACGGTTTTTCACGTTCAATATTAACCGAGTTGATTGGGTCTAATCTGAACCAAGTCATGAACGTAAAGCCATTTTCATACGGCCATCGGGCGAGGGGAGGAAGAAGAATTGCCTGAAATTTAACGATAAAAAGCAGTCATTTCTCTGTGACTTCTGCAAGAAAACATCTCACCACCACGCGTACGGGGTGTCCTAATTTCTGCAGAAGTGGCTGAGACGGCGAAGTATACACATCTTGATTCTACAAAAGTACTACTGGAAGCCTAAAACTTCCACTACGAGCTTTACTTACTATATAGAACCATACACACATAATAATAAATTGCATACAAATAAAAAGTCAGCAAACTTACTGAGCCTTTTTTCCCTGGAAAGCTAAAAAACACATCGGGCCCAGTCCTTTGTGGCATCTGACGAAGTACACTCAATAATTTGGCCGAGTGACGGGGCTACAAAAGATTAAACAAAGGCTTAAGTGCTGCGACCAGTAGCGAGCGCGTACAACGACTGACTACGTTCTCGTATCTGATGGGAGAAGCCATTTCACTCAACGGCATTTTAACTGACCAACGCCATAATTTCTTTCTTTCAATTCTCTACACATAGTAAGGCCCTAAAAAGTTCAATCAAACAACTCCACTTTCGTCAATATCTTCCCTGCAATAAATGACAGTGGCACAATATTTAAACACTACCATTCTATCCTTTGCCCTGACAATGTTCATACCCTTCTACGCTTTAAACTTAACATGTATTTCTACCCGAGAGCACAACATTTATAAAAATAGTTTCTCACTTTCACCTTCCCCACCCCAGAGTACGCGGATGCCGTCCCTTTCGAGAAATGTCCATAAAGCTAAAACTATTTTATTCTTTTCTCTCGCCGTGTTTTCCAAGTAATGTGAAAGAAACAACTACTAACTATTCCGTCTTTTATATTATCTTCTTATTCTCCGCAGTACTACTACAACTACTACAAAATAACAACAATTCCTTGAACAACAAGAAGTATCAAGAATCCATACAACAAACTTTTAAATTACATTTCAGTTAAACTGGACAAGAAGCTACGATCAGCAAACTTGACCATTAAAAATAGTTACACGACATTAAAATTTATCTCCTACCTTTGCCATGGGTAATAATTATTGAATTTAGGGGTTTCTCAATGTTATACAGCGTGCAAAACACTTACCCATCTGCCATTCACGGCTTTCATTGAGCTAAACAAAAGCTTGAGCTCTTTCACGGTGATACTATAGCTGGCCAGCACCCCGAGCATCTCGATCAGCAGATCTAAATAAATGCAAAGACAGGACACCAAAAACATTGTTGTTCAATTTCATTGTACACAGGGGCTTCGTTGTCATAAAACTAAAAAAAAGTTGGTTTCTTTTAAGAGGGAAATTAAAAGGGTAGTAAAAACGGCAAACACCAAACAACCACATAATTTGCTTTTGCTGCAGCTCAACAACGGCAAGGTAGACTACCAAGAAAGCACGTTCAGTTTTGTATCTACCCGATCCCTTATACTGTTTACATATACTGTTTTTTTTCTTCTTTTTTTTAAGTTTATAATATTATGTGAGTGACGTACCTGCGACAACAGGCTCTGCGTGGGGTAGCCTGAGTAAAATGTGTTCTATGAGGCCAACATCTGTACATGCCTGGAGGTTTCTCACACTCTTCCGTAAAATTGCGATGAACACACTCCATATCTCAGCCTATGAAAGACAAACAAATCAATGCACGGATAAAACATACACAGTAAAATATATATATAAAAAAAGTAAACTTAGAAAATTTCTATACACTTATTTGATGTTGCAATCGACTTATAACAACACGGACAGCTAGCGGTAGTAGCATAGAAGAACGTGTTGTCAAACCCTATAGTAAATTTGATTTTTATTTAAATTCTGCTGACATAGCCACTTCTTGGTGTATGGTAAAGTCTAGCTCAGCATGCCATCCTATTTTTATTTTATTAGTGACATAAAACATTTACAAACAAGGTTTAAACTACGTAACTACTGCTCCCACTTTCACCATTAATTGAGGTCTAAACACTCCATGATGGCCAATTCCACGAACTGTTCCTTAAATTGAATTTTAAAATATACATCAGCATCTGGTGTAGCTCCTTCTCCTGTCGAGCTACACCGCATACACTTCCTTGCTCGCACACATTCAACTTTCACCCACAGCAACCAAGAGAAACTGTAGTAACGTACCGTGTCATACTTGCTTAGTGCACTTAAAACGAAATACGTCAATTACTAGAGGCATACTGCAGATACTTACACTATCTACTAGCGTAGCCCCCAGCGGAGAGAGCAAATTGCCGATTCATAAAAATGCAATTTGTCATTGACGGTTTAGATCGCACACAGGTGCAAGCTACACAACTGGTGTTGACATTGACGGCACCAAAACGAAGTTTGGAATTGAAAATCATTATTGGAGAAGCTCATTTTGACTGACGCGGTGAGGCGTTGCCTTGAAAAATACCATATTGAAAACCGCATGCTATATTTGGCAAAAAAAACACAAGCATATCCGTGTTTTCACTTTTAACGACCTCGCTTGTGGAGAAAGCAGTAAGTAATAGGCGACGATGAAAAAGTGAAAAAAGTTTACCTCCTGTCTTGATACATTCCTTGACAAAAGAGGATAACCCAGGTAAATAGTATGCGACTTTCCTGATTGCATTACTTTTAACTTTCTCTAAGAACTTGTTGGAATGATACATAAGAGTCAGTGGATGGGTCTACGAGGTAAATTTTTCGTTTTACTTTCCGTCTGTCCAGGGTTCGATCCCCAGTGCACGCACATTAATAAAAAACCGTAGGTTTTGAAGTAATGAATTGGCATTTGGGCTAGCAAAAGGGGGTCTACAATTCTAAAGAAAAATCTTTAAAAATGCCACCAAGCACAATAATATTGTGCGTATAAAAGGAAAAGTTTACAATAACTTTCTAGTAGATTCCGCAGCTTGACTGTGGCTTCGTGTTAGTTTTCACTTTTTTACTGCATACATACCTTAAAGTCTCTCATTTGTAACGGGGGAAGATGGCAATAATATGAATGAGGTACTGATGGTAAGAGAAAGTCACAGAATATAGCGGTAGAAGATGAGGCGAGGCGACACCCTGTGCCATCGTTTGAATAAAGGTACTCCATTCTAGTAACACGACGGAGAATAAGTTTATCAATACAAGTACTCCAACGCGAGTGTTTATCCATACTGCTCATTATTAAAGGTTAAAAAGTGCCGAGCTTTAAACCTATCTTGTTGATGAGTACGTAATACTCTTCCTTTTAAAGGCTACACAAGATGCGCTTGTTAACTTCCAAAGATATATTATTACGGTTTGAAAATTTGAACGACTTGGGTTGCCTTTGCCTTCCGCTTAGTTTGCGGTTGTGCATGCTGTTGATATTTGTAGTAGGCGATTAGGCTGAAAATAGGCACACCATCATCATTCCTTCATTCCCGAAGGGCCCCAGCGGTAGACAGGCGGTCATATGTATACATACATAAACTAATATCACACTTTCATATTCATCCTGACTGAGAGTTAAAACAGTCTAAACACTGCGGCTAAGTATTTAAGCAACACAAAAGAGTAACTTCTTTCTTAGTCATTCAGCCACAACAGGAAATCATAGTAATATGACTAGTATGACTAGTATGAAGCCAACATTGGTAGAACAGACCAGAGAGAGCTACCGACCTAGCTTGGTAGTAGTGCGCCATAGCATCGCCCTAGCACCATCGCCATCATCATTATCATCGCTCGATCTCTTGAGAGAAGAGTTGAGATTTTACGAGGAGCAATATCGGGTAGGAGCCCACCTGGGTGTCTTCTAGCGAAATGCTAATAAATCATGCAAAGGAGAAAATTTTCCACTTTCTTTTTTGCTTCCTAGTTATTACACCACCACATCACATATCCCCTCTTCGTCAAGTACTACTTCATTCGTATCTTACACACTCGTGTATATGTATATATAATATGAGGGCGTTGGAATGTACATAAGGGAGAAACAGAAAGAGCATGACTGAATGAAAAGAGAGGCGGAAACCGTAAGGTTACGTTACCATTATTACTTTGCTGACCATCAACTACTACTTGGTATGTACATTTTGTGTACTTTCACCTTATCTCCAAGAGAGAAAACGTCCTTCAACTAGAAGAAGCGTTTCCTGAATCTTTTCTACTATATAGCAACCAGTGCTGTTTCGATGATCAACATGATAAAGCACGCCATATGTTTGGTAACAATGTAAAAACCAAGATCGGTTGATTTATTTCCATTTTTCCTCCATACTCTAATCTTATTCTGTTGTAAGTGGCTTCTTTCTTCCTTAGTCTTCTTCTCTCCATACGCACGCTGCATTGCCGCGACTATCGCGGGAAACAGAGGACCAGTCCGAAATTCTTCGTCTTGAAGTAACAATAGAAAACAAAAGGTTGAAAGTAAGCCATTCTTTTTCCGAATTGAATGAAAAGTTTTGAGGCGGAAGGGACGGTTTGTGCATGCAGATGTTATGGGTGGTTGGTTTCTACGCAAAGACGTGCAAAGTAAATAATATAGAAACACATTAGCGCAGTTTTCTCCTCTCTCTCTCTCTTTCCCTTTCTCTGTCTCTCCCTCTCTTACTCGCTCTCTCTCTTTCTTTTCTTTCATCTGTCATTTTTCAACAACAATACTGAATAACCCCATGAAATTTCAAAAGTAAAAGTACACACATTATTGTGAGTGCAAACGACAGCTCAATGTTGCTTTTAGATGGCTATCCACCGTGTATCTTTTTTTCTTTTTATGTACTACCCGAAATCTGCAATAACGTTGTTGGATATGCTTTTGTCCTACAAAGCCCATGACAAAGGTTATTACTGCAGTGAGTCACTCCAGTTGTCCAAGTAAAAGTACTTAAATACGTACATATGTATTCTACTAATATGCATACCCTTCATGTTCGAGCGTGTAAGTATGTACTTATCAGATCGATTTCGTAACATAACACAGAAGACATTAGAAGGTTTTTATTGTTGCAAAACAAGAGTTTATAAGGAGTTCACTCCTTTCTTGAAAGGTATGAAGAAGAAGATACACAGAGAAGTAAGTGAAATTGGAGAGAAAGAAGAAAAGATCTGATTTTCATTAGAGACAGTCACCCGGTCCTTCTCTCGTGATTTCCATTCTACAAACAAAGTACCACAGCAGGACGACGAAAGTGAAATAAAAACCAATGAAAAGTAGAAAGCAATAAAGATGGGTACATGTGCTTGGGAAAGCAGAAAACCTATTAAATTAACACACAAGAAGTGAAACGTAAGGAAATAAAGAACTTGTATATCTGCTGCTAGAAAGCTACTGCAAACAACTGAGATTCTTTTGATGTGGTTTCTTTCAATTCGTGGCAAATCTACAAATTATTCTTTCTAGCTGCTGCTGGTGGGATGTGCGATTCTTCTGTCTCCTTCGTACATAAAAATGTGCACAGGTTCGTGTGTGCCATGGCCAAAATTTAATTCATTTAACTTTCTCCAAACTAATTATACAAAGCGTTTTCGAAATATGTTGGCTGCTGTCTCACATAACACCAACTCAACTCTGTAAACTCTCATCTCTTTCAAATGGAGGAGAAGCACTGCGGCATGCTGGTACCCACATCACATCCAATACACATCTATACGATTTCACCGTCTACGCTCAAAACCCAACCTCAACGTAGGCCATCCGAAACAAAGTGTTACATCAATTCAACGATGAACTTACATTGCCAGCACTCCCAGCCTATTGTCATATGACACCTAGGTATTTTTAATTACCTTAAACGTTCAACGTGTTTTATACATCAAAAAGTTTCATCACTCCCAATCAACCACCAACACCAAGCTACGTGTTCGGACTTAAATAAATACGAAGGAAAAGAAAATAAAAATCATTCTACAGCAATCTCTCAGCACATCACATTTTCTTCTAGGAAAGACAACACAAAGTATGCCTACTGCAAATGGACGTACAAATCACCACTCAAAGCGTACCTCTTGCTACAAATGCTGTATCTCAATATACCCTCCTGATGGGGAAATTATACAGTTCCAAAAAGTTCACCTCTTGCCTCAATGTTCAATACATGCCCCCTTTATAAATATACCAACAACAGTAGTATTTCGTTCCATCTCGAAACGTACCCTCTCAAAATAGCATGCACTAAAATTTCTTTCTATAAAATAATAGGTTAATTGGATGTAAACATTTAAAGTAACAACGTCCAAGTCTGAAAATTGGAACATCAATGAAGTGAAGTTGAAAGGCAATTTAGTTGGCGTAAAGAATACAGAAAATATTTACCGGAATGTTACATAAAGATAGGTTTAAAATGAAACAGCGGTTATTCATGTGGGAAAGAGTTCATCCTTTGTCCCGACTCACAAAGAGCACGTAACACGGTAAATCATGACTACGCAGTTAGCGTGCGCACAACAGCACACAGAAATAATGTTGAACCGCAGAACTACTACAATGGAATACACATATCATTGCATCCTAAAAATGAATGATAGCCTTTGAACAATCAACATCATCAATGACCAAACAATATAACACTTTGAATAAAACACCCTGTTATCTTCATAACGCCGTTCTATTATTCTCCTTCTCATCCACATCAAGTATGCACATGTCAGGAGAAAAATGGAGATAAGCATCACACCCCGCTATATGAAGTATGTATCCTGGAGAAAACTGAAAACGGAAGGAGGACGTTCGTACGTATTTGCCGAATACCACATGGAACATCTGCATTAGGCATACATACATTATTCACAGAAGCTGCTACACATCGCATCGTGCCTCTGCAATCATTGAAGGTAACCTCATACATCATCATTTGATACACAAAACTAGACATTAATGTCATGGTTCAATTCATTTGAATAGAGGAAACTTTTGTGGGAGAACTTACTCCGGCACCGTGGTCTAATATTAATGCTAGTAGATGTTTTCGCATACTTTCCAGACTTTCCCGATAACCAAAAAAAACATGTACGTGTACGAAGTGATATTGGGTATCGCCACCATTCTTACCGAAACTCTTGCCATTTTCCTGGTTTGTTGAGCCATCGTGCACACACAGACACACACACACAGACCTCTCGCTGTGAAAAGATTTGACTATCTTAGCATCTTCAGTAATTCTCTTCTTTTCCGATGTTATGTACATTTGCATACATTATATTTATTGACGGGGAATAAATGTCTTAAAATTTCTTTTCAGGAGACTGCTCAAAAATGGCGAAATGTTTTTCCGAAGCTTTCTCTTTTCCCTAGTCTCCGTCTGCGTATGAGTCCGCACAAATACAACCGTGGCGTATGCCGTATCTTCAACTCCTTCACAGACTCCCGTGTGTTCATGCTTAATCACATGAGTAGTACTGCTGGGGAACTTAAACCGTCGGAGTACTAGTGGTTGTTGAAAATACCACAAAAATGCAATTTATGCTTCATTTTATCTATCTATCTATCATATATATGTAGCAGGAGTAACAGCACCAAGAGCACAATTTCTATGCAAATTATAAGATCCTGGAAAGGCAACGGAGCGAAGTGAAAGTGAAAAAGTAACGATAAAGCGTCCTGATGAATTCTTTCAAGTCTACTTTGAGAAAGCTGAAGGAGCGTTGAGAAGCCGTTAGTAAAACTGTGTATTTAAATAGGTACTTTATTGCAGCGTGGTTACTAGGATTATTGCACCACACCACTCCTTCCTGAACAAGTGGCCTTGACTAGGAAATGTAATAAGCAATACTTGACGTTTAAAACTTGTCCTTTGACAGTCATCATCAACATTATCTGTAACGTTATTCCCAAATACAGGTGGATACGTAGGAGATCTTGGAGCACAGAAACAGCGTGTTTTGCACGCGTGTAAATAGGAAAAATTGACATTCCAACGACAGCCAAAACTTCTTTATCTCTGAAATAGTATGTATCCAGGTCTTCATCAATGGAAATGTGGTATAAGACCGTGACAGCGATATAATGAAACCGAGTCATATAATTGTGATATAGCGGAAAGTTAACTGGCAGTGGAAGGAAAAGAAAAGTGGAAATCGCTCCCCATTAAAGGTAAGGGACGAAGCTAAAAAATACATATTAAACAGGACAACCGTATATCCTTATTTGGTGAATTTGAATGCAAATGAATGTGGGATTGAATGACAACGATCAATAAGGTACATTTGCCACTACATCTCATCCATATTCTATGTTCGCTTTCAGATTTAGCCGGAGAAAACGGAGAAAAGGAGCCTGACACAATAACAAAGTTACCATAAATCTACAAAAAAATATTGACAGATAAATCGAGTGAGACTGAGAGAAATGGAAAGTTGATGTTTGAATTTTTATTCCCACTCGTTGGAAATATTTATACGATGAAAAAATTCGGGGATGGAGACCAATAAACATTTTCGACATCATGTCAGTTGCAAAAAAAACGTTGTGGCAGGATTCAATATCAAAGAAAAGGGCACATACGTCATGTAGAATATTTATAAACACATTTATTGTTGTTCACACAAGGATTTGCAATAAAGAATCACGTTGAAATTCCAGCGATATTGCTGGAGGGAAATGGAAGATTCATCTTGTTTTCTTGGAAGAGGCACTACAACTAGTTGTTGTAGGAATGGATATAACTACAACCTATTCTGGCAGTTACGTACATAATATATAACGTCTCGTTTCTAGTTTTGTCTTCCAATAATGCGATGCTATGTTGTAAGCGCTTAACATACATATACATACAACATATAGCACGTATAAAGGTATAAATGACACGATATGAATTTCACTATGCAATACCTTAGCAAATATTCAGCATTCAATGATCTTGCATGAATGATCTAAAAGGACGCAGTGTATAACTGGAGCGAATAACGACAAAACTGCTTTAACTTACATACATATCGATACTCATGCAGAGAAAGTATTTTCGTAAACGGAAAATAAAATTGATGATTTCGAGTAGGTAATATATATTTCCACTTTTCGCCCTTTTTCACATATGTATAAGTGAAGGATGATTATCTAAATGAAATTACATGTTAGGCTAAAATGTAGAGCCGTCAGGCGCCAAACGACTAAACGATAAGCAGCATAGCTACAGCTTTAGGCCCATCTTTTAAAACATTTTCAGAAAATATTTACCGTGTCGTCGTGTATTGCTTTTTTCGCCTACGCAGTAGGGAGCAAAAACATATTATAAGGATGTTCTGCTAGATACGGGAAGTGAAATGACAGACAGAACCCAAATAAACTTGTAGGTAAATACATAGTAATAGTGATTACAATAGGGCTGACAAACTACGCACAGAAAAGTCAGCCACTCTTTTAGTTTTGTCTGCTCCGGCCGTGTTTCGTCTGCCGTCAATGGGATAAAACTCAAGTCGAACTTTAATGGTTAGAATACAGTATTTTATAATCGATAGCTCAGATGACAATATACATGAGTCAAATATAATCTCTCCCCGGAGAAAACATTCAAGAGAAGACGTTCTTTAGTGTAACAGAATTTTTCGTACGACGTCTTTTAATATCGAAACGAAGAAATTCGTTGAAACTGGAAGTTAGATGGCAGCACTAATTAACAATGTTAGGACCGTTCCTTCAATATCTAATCACAGTAGTGCACTTTAAAATTATAAATTGTTCAACTGATAGGTTAACGACCGCGTCAAGTTGGTGTTTTCACCCAAAGTTTGGAAACTGTCTATAAAGTTCGTTTACCATCGCCCGTTTGATGTTATTACTTGCTACCTTTGTTGAATGTATCAGTCGAGTAACTTTAAATGCCTTCAGCAGTGGAGTACGAGCAACTTTCCATAACTTTATAATGAAAATTAATTAAATTGTCACAAAGTGTTTAATTTAAATTGTTTTATAAGAAAACACTTTGATTAAATTAGAACGCGACATCGTTGCAGAGTAAGCCCAAGCAGAGCAGAGGGTCTAAGACCCCGAAACGTTCACCGTGCCCCCATTAACTTCTTTCTCCAAGTTTTATTATCCATTTATCACGTAATATCAAACAAATATCTGAATCATTCTTGCTGGTAAAATATGCCCATTTGAAAGGAAATAAAACATGTTCCCAAAATAAAATAAAATGAGGAGGCAACTGCTTCTTAAAGCTCTGATAGATTATAAACTCCAAAGCTTGTTAACAAAAATACAAACAGCACAACAGGCAAAATAGGTCAGTCTTTTGAATGCAATTTTTTCTTTGATCTACGTTTTCTCTTCTATCAGCAGTACGGCTGGGAAAGCGGCAGGGAAAAATTATTGGATTTGTGCACAAAATTAAAAAGAGTATTGTGGATTAATGAAAATAAATACACAATGGTCTCCAGAAGGCTTACCTTATGCTATACCTTTGTAAGTATCTACTCTTCCGGGAGTTTGACATGTTCTAAATATTTTTGAGAGCGTCTTTTTTGTAGTATACAAGGTAGAATGTAATTTCCGAAAGGATGCTCACCTTTTAGATTTAGAGTGCTTTCAAATTTAGAGTGGGGAAATCCACTATACAGTATAACGTAACGCTCGTTCTTATAAGGAAAATAATTTGATATTTGATTATTCCTGGAAGCTCCATTACCATTGCTTCAGTAAAATGTCTCATTAAGCAAAAAAGTATAAATAAAAGAAAGCAATGCCTGAGTTTTTCCAAGTTGTGGCTGGCTTTCTACAGCGCCTACGTTGTTTATTAAGCAATCTCCAAAAGAAAATGGTTTCTAGTACGTCAGCAGCCAACAACAGCGTGTGGCAACATTGCTACTGGCAGTGCCAACTTCATAGTGTAGAGCTCTCCTCTTTCTATGAGCTTTCTTTTCAAGCTAGCAATGCAATGCTTGGAAGGTAAACAGATTTCAAAAGATTGTTTGGGTCGAGTTGCTGAGTCACCGCATGGAAAATTCTAATATATTGCATAATTTTCCAGGGGTTTATCAAAAAGATTGTGGCATCATCGAAGATTTCAAATGAAAATCTTCGAAACGACCAAAGTGTTCTCTTTCATATGTATAAAAATCTAACGAGACTGGGTATGATAGAAATTGGTTCTTGTATTTGATAATACCTCTTGGTTACTCCATTTCCATAATATTTCCCATCTTCAAAAGAAAGAAATAAAAAAATGACAAAATTACCATACGAACACTCAGCAGTTTGTCTTCTATCAGTTAGCAAAATAAACACTCATGTTTTCCAAGTCGGTCTTGACGAGTGTTACCACAACCACACAAGTAGTTATGTGTATGAGCCATGGCCATCCCTTAGTAAATTGTAAAAAGGTTCTTCAATTTATGATGAATAGCGGATATTTTTTTCAAAAAAAGGGAACGAAATTCTAAATACACTCAATTTCTCGCCTATTTTGTTGATAAACTACTTGAATCACCAGAAAATTGTGTACACGCCATCAGGAATAGCATGGTTTCATTATTTGCTGGTACAAGTGCATGTTTTCTCATATACTAAGAATTTCACATCTGTGTTGTCTGCCCATGTATTTATTTATTTATTTAAGTACACAAAGATGTACCAATGTACTACTACCGCGATAGTACTTAAGACTTATAATTCAATCTGAGAAAAAAGCACTTCAATTTAGTTTAACGCTTTCACTTTTTTCTAGCACGACCACGGCAACAGAAAGGTTGGTGGAGAAGGTGATAGAAGTATTTAAAAAAGCACGAACCTACTTACTTGAATCAATACAAAACCATTTAACACCGAGTTCGTTTTTCTATCATTGTACTCCTTTAAATGACTCCCTTTCCTCGTGCAGCAGCAAACACTCTCGCCGACAGACGAGGCATACATACTAAATACGGTGCACACATGAAGCAGAGCACATAACAAGAATATTGTATTTATGGGTACACATGAACACAGAAATAAGGAAGTTGACAGAGGGAGAGGGAGTTAAAGCGAGAGAGAAGAATAAATTGCTGACATGTCTTTCTTCCTCATGAAAAAAGAGTAGCAGTAACCGTTGGAGATGCCACCTCCGCCGCCTCCTCTCTCAGTATGATAGATGCGGCATATATGTCCTTGTGCCAGTTGTAATGTTCACCTTGAAATAGTGGAGTATTGATGCAATACGAAGGGTGAGCATCTAATAAAGTAAGTTCTTCTCATTTCAGCTTCTTCTGTTCAACAACTTGAGAGACGCAAATTGAGGATGGATGAAAAAGGACATATTATGAGAGTTTATATAAAGCAGGGTGTAAAAGCAATGCATAGAAAATCGTCGGCACAAATGGCTATGGTGATAAGAACGAGCCTACATACTTGGTATACATTGACTTTCAGACCAGAGTCGTCAGTTGTATGGCGTGCAATTGTGCGACACTAGCCATCTTGAATTTTTCAAAGTTTTCAACTACCACGTGTGTATTTAGAAAACTTAGAATCTTCATCATCAGCTCGTAACAATACAAGTGGAATCGGCAAAGAATGAGAGCGTTTCAAAGGATTGAGTTGAAGAAAATTGGAGAAAGTTGTCACTGAGCTTAGTGAGCTTGTCAAGTGGTTGAAATTCGTGAGCGCATTTCCCCGTCTTCCCAATCGCCAAGATGGTACAGCACAAAAACATCGACGTAAATACATACTGTACTTGTACTATGCAATTTCGGCTAGACCAGACCGACAGACAGCGTCAGTTGTGGGCATGTATAAAAGAGACAAAAAGGGACGACTACACATAAGGAGACAAAGTTGCGTACTGAGAGAGAGCCCCACTTACAATTACAACAAATGTTGCTGCTTGCTAGGGAGAGTGAGAAAGACCAACAACGCCATTCTACTTCACGTAAAAACGAAAGAATTGTTAAGTTCCCTGGGAAAGGCAATCTCTGCAGTCTCGGGTATGGTGGACTTGCAACAAAATGTAAGGCACGTAGACTGCAAAATGCAAACCCAGGGAGGCATCTAGAGTGAACCACTGATGCATATTACACACACATACAAGAACATGCATGAATAAAATCATACGGAGCACAGGAGAACTCTTCATCCGCTACCGAACGTAAACCACTTATTAAATAAGGAAAGTAGGAGATATACTGCTACACAGGTCTACTGTATACCGCTTTCCATACGAACAAGCTCACTATTTTCTAGCCTTTTCTTCTTCCTTCATCCAAGATAAATGTTTGCAGGTTTTCATTTATGCATAAATTCTCTAAATACGAATACCAAAAGTTGGTGGAAGCGACCAAGGATCACCAGAGCAGAGCTAACATAATGTTCTACTTTGTTAAACCCATGTACACATGACATTTGTTAAATTGTGTACATACGAGTTAAACGCTTCTGTATTTTAAAATAGTGACTACAACTACAACACACAACTACAACGTAAAAAACCAGCGAGACTAACAATATTAGTGCTAGGGCCGACCAGCGAATGCGATGTTGTCTCAAATCTTAACCGCGGTGTGTGGAACGAGAATGAACAATAACAAAAACAATGCAGGACAACATAATATTTTACTTTATGTTTCTTTTTCTAAGGAAACAACCAAAGGGACAGAAAAATTATTGTACAGCCTCAGCATTCGCCATTGTTTATTTCTCAAAAAAAAACAAAATGTGAGTTGTTTTTCTGAACTTTCCTACTTTTACCAGCTTCGGTTAGTCGCCTACTAATAAATTACACTTACAATATATATTATTACATAATAAGAGCCCTTGCATTGTGTATCAGAATGGTTATGATCCGTGAATTGATAGGTACCAGAACACAAACAAACATCAAGTACAAAATTGCTTTGAGCTACTCAGGCACTCCACGTATCCAGAATAAAGATCTTTTTCCAGGTATAGTTTTAAGCTTAAATAAATAAACTGTCTCATACATATGCTGTAAAAGAGCAGCGTAGTTAGTGGATCGTAAGCCCTTCGTTTAGAATTTGCAGTGTTGTAAAGGAACATTAGACGGTTTGGTACCTTTGAAGTTGTGGAATAGCATTTTAAAGTTTCGCAATCACGGCCATACCATTGATGGTAAATTACGGTACCTTATGTCGTAAATGCAAATAAAGTTTATACATTAGGCTAAAAATACGTGTAACAAACTTAAAATTTTAAAACTTCTTTGGTGCAAAAACGTTATGTAAATGTGTCATGCTAGTGGATAGAAAGAAACGAGCGTCGGTAAATTGTACAGAGAGCATGACAGACAGATAGGCAAACTTACATGTAACATTCAATGACAGTGAGTCATATTGTCAACTCATTGATTAGTTGGCTGAGTATAAATCCACCACAAGTACTCAATTACATCATCATGGATGGTTCAACAAAGATTACATCATCTATTACGTTCTGTACACACTTGGCTACACAATAAACTACCAAAAAGTAATGCAATCCAACGGTTTCACTAAACTTTGTACGTGATATTTTAATTAAGTGAAAGTGGTTACTTTAGCCCATAAAAGTGAATATATCACATTACCCAGAGCAGAAATTCCGATAAATCATTATCTCAGTTGCTACTTAAATACTTCGGTTCCATTCTTCTGAATTTCCACATCTGGAAAACTATTCTTCGAACTGGTATATTGAAGAAAGCACCAAACTAGTTAGCTGTCACTGCTCGTGTACCGATAATATACAGATGGGTGACTTTCATTGGATAGTGAATAGAATGACATGACTTCAAAAATAGAATCAATTTTAAGTAGGATTAACATTTGAATGAAGATGAAAAGAATATTCCCAACAATAGAAACATGTTGAATGTGTTGTGATTTTTCAAAAGAAATGTTGTCATTAAAATTGTGTTTCATTTTACAGCGCGTGATGCCTTTTTCATTCACATTAGTGCGGAACGCAGAACTTTTAATAATGAAAACTTTGCATAATAATTCAATCTATTCAATATATTAAATTCAATATCTATTCATTTATAATTCCTGCTTTCACTCGCATTGTATCTTCTCTTAGAACTATCATCATTATTTATTATTAGTTATTTGGAGATCATACGTATGAGAGGATTAGAATCGACAATAATTTTTGACATGTGAGTCGAGGCCTTTGTGTAATCAAGATATAATAAGGTATTTCGAGAAGCTGAAAACCTTTCATAACCGACAACACTGACAGTGATTGTTGTTATTCATCGTGCGTATTAAAGTTTACATCTTAGGTTAATGCACAACGTGAATAGCTTTGTACATTGTACATAAAGTACGGATGTTTTCCACCTCCAGACAAAAACGTGAATCACAATTCACAACTGTAGTACTGACGAACGACATTATACAACTTGTAAAGTTTTGTATGTTCCATGACTCGTCTAACGAGAAACATGGAAACTTGTGTGTATAGTTTGTAATCAATTTACGTCAGTGAAAAAGTGGTAAGATTTCCACTTTTATAGAACTGGGGCTGTTTAGTTTGTAAATCGACTCTTCGAAATTTGATTTCTCTTTCGGTGTATTGGGCGCAAAATTACTCTCAAACATTGTGGTTTCTATACCCCTGCTCGAGCTATCTTTCATTAGCTAAAAGCGACTTTCTATCCAATTTATTGAAAGGATCTATTGAAATGATCCTCTTTGTTAATCTGATTTTTCTCCAAAACTATTATTATTTTCGAACTTCTGAATAATTCTTGATGGCAATCATGAGTTTATATCTT